>PVKA01021745.1:0-38189 GCA_004027165.1 Ctenomys sociabilis
AAAAAAAAAAAAAAAAAAAAAAAACTTCACAAAAATTGGAAAAACATTTTTTAGAGTGTAAAAACTGAACAAACATGGCTTTATGAATAACTACATCATCATTTTTATCCCTTTTTAACACAAGAAAGTGAAAAATTTATGAGGCATGAGCACCAATATGCACTTGGGAACTGCAGACCTAGACAACAATCGAACAACTAAAAGCTTAGTCTGGAGTCCATTTGATGCCCATGTCCCACCACCCTCTGGAACATAGATCTCCTGATTTCCATTTTATACATGAGGAAACCAAGGCTCAAAAAATGAAACAGATTGCCCAAATCACAGCGGTAGTAAAGACTCCAAGACCTGGATTAGTTCTCCTATACCATATTTCCTCATCGCAGTGGTGTCAGCAACTCAGTTTAACAAGTGAGGGTATAATTCATTGATAGAGTGCTTGCTTAGCATGTATAAGGCCCCAGGTTCCATCACCAGTACTCCAAAATCTACAAATATTTTAAAAGATCAAAACAAGATTTATTAAGCAGGAACCTATGGTCTATTGATGCAAAATCAAAGGTTGCATGTCCTTTATCCTCACATGACTTACAGGGAAGTACAGACACTACAGATAACTTGAACGCATCACAATATTCTAAGATTGTGACGACACATGTTTGAATGTCCCTAACATGAGGCCAGGCAGTAAGTATTTAATAACATAGAAATATTAGTTCCCTGACTTCCTTCCTTACCTTCTTCAAAGCATCAGGGAGTGATTTGAGAAATTTTAAGAAAATATAAGTAATCACATAATAATTCTAATGAAAGAAAGAAATGATTAATGAATCTAGAGAAGACAATAATAAAAATTTTGTGCAGCTGAAGAGACACCAAGCTGGGCATGGTGGCACATTCCTATAATCCTTGCACTTGGGAGGCTGAGGCAGGAGGACTACTGTGAATTTGAGGCCAGCCTGAGATACATAGTGAGTTCAGGGGCAGCTTGACCTATGCAACAAGACCCTGTCTCAAAAAATGAAATAAATAAATATAAAAAATGCAGAGATACCAAAAAATGAATGCCCACCATAGAAAAGAATGGAACTCTAAAGCAAAGTCCAAAAGATTAAAAATGTGATTGAAAGTATGGGCCCAGATGCAAAAAGTGTGAAGACAGAGTGTCAGATCTAAAGGACAGTGCTGTGGTCAATGATCAGTTAATGAGAGATACCTTAAAAACAACAGAAAACAAAATATAAACGCAACAGTTGCTAAATGACTCAAAGAAAACTAATATAATAATAATGAACTAAAGAAAAATTAGAAGAGAGCACAAAGGACATTAAAAAGATCTTTACAGAAATTATAGCACACAACTTTCCAGACATGCAAAACTAATTTAATATACTGATAAGTGAGGCATATATAACTCTATTTAGCCATGATCAGAAGAAAACTACTCCCCTCCATGTAATAACAATAAAAGTACCAGAAACACAACACACACAAAGAGAACCTTATGAAATTCATGACCACCAAACCAGCACTCAAAAAATGTCTGAAGGATATCTTAGATGGAGACGTTCAAGCTAACAATGCCAAAAGTTTCAATAAATTGAATTCATCAGGTAAATATAGCAATTAATTAGAAGGGAAGAAAAACAAAATAGCAACAGGAAAATAACAAAATAACAGAAATAAGTCAATATCTATCAATTATAACTATCTATATAAATAGACTCAATCCACCAATCAAAAGACACAGATTAGCACAATGAATCAACAGATAAAATTCAATTGTACACTATACATAAGAAACACATTTAACACAAAAAGAAATTCATAAACTAAAGATTAAAGGATAAAAAGCAATATTCTAGCCAAAAGAAACCACAAAACAAGCAGGGGGAACTATCCTATACTCAGACAAAGTGAAGCTGATCAAAAGAGGCAAAGAGATTGTGTAGTCGAGTTCAAGCACCTAAGGTAGTTGAATGTCAATGGAGTGCCCACCTTTGACAGGTGTAGACAAAGGAAGGGGTATAGAAAGAAAAAAATCGTGAGGTGTGTGTATAGATGGTACAGTTGGGATAGATAAAGCTGTGCTTCTACATAATCCTATGAGAGGCAAGATTTGCACTAATGGTGGTTGGACAGGATATTATGTCAGCTTCTAGTACTACGGTCATCCACTAGGAAAATAATTATTGAATTTTTGATATAATTCAGGTATAAAAAATAAGATAAGTAAGCAGCTACACTCTTTAATTTACTGATAAGTGGCATTTGCTATAACAATGTCTGTAAGTATAATATCATGTATGCACCTTATATGATACCAAAACAGTATGAAAACAGTTTGCAATGTATTAGTTTATTGAATCTGTCTTGTTAAGGTATTGTAAAACTGTCTGATTGATATTTGTACTTCAATAAAATTAAAAATAAATTTAAAAAAGAGGCAAAGAAAGACGTTACATATTGGTTAAGGAAACAATTCAACAGAAACAGATTTGGGCTGTCCAGATAATTCAGTGGATTAAATCACCTGCTTAGGTAGACAGAGCAGGGACCAGGGTTTGATCCCCAGCTTGCTGTGCCAGCCCCACCCCTGGGGTGTGCTAGACAAATCCTTAGCCAATCTTACCCAAAAAGGGAAGAAAAGATATAATTAGTACAGTTAAAAGTGAAAAATGTGAAATCAAACCAGACACCACCAAAATCCAGAATATTATTAGCAACTACTTCACAAACATATATGTCAAAAAACTGGAGAAGTCAGAAGAAATGCAACAATTCCTACATACATATGAATTACTAAAACTGAACCAAGAAGACTAAAAACTATCAATCTAATAATATGCAGTGAAATTGAAGCAAGAATAAAAAACTACCAACTAAGAAAAGCCCAGGACCCGAGGGACTTATAGTCAAATTCCATGAAAAGTTTGGGGACAATCTAGCACCAATACTCCTCAAACTCTTTAATGAAATTGAAATGGAAGGAGTACTTAAAAAAATCATTCTCAGAAGCTAAGATTATTCTGACACCAAAAACAAATAAGGTTCCAACCAAGAAAGAACTATAGCTATTTGGTCAGCCCCTGAACTATCAATTTTAATTTTATGAATTTTACTCTATTAAGCAATGAATCTTAACAGGGAAAATATGAAAAATGAAATATCACATTCTTAATATTTATTGAGTATTTATAAAAAAAGCATCAAAATTTTCCACATCAACTGATTTTTGGTGTACAAAATCTAAAAAGGAACAACAGAAATAAATTCCTATATGAGGGCTGGCCAAATAGTTCAGGGGATTAAAGCACCTGCAGGCAGGTGCAGGGGCCAGGATTCGATCCCCAGGCCTGCCATGCTGGCCTCGCCCCCAGGGTGTGCTGAGAAGGCGATTGAGACTGGGTGTGGTGGTGGGCGCCTGTAATTGCAGTTCCTGGGAGGCTGTAAAACAGATAGGTCACTAGGAGTCCGATCTAGTAGTGAGACCCTGAACAATGTGTAGATCCTTCCCTGAAATACAATAAATAAATAAAAATTCCTATATGAACTACAATAAAAATATCACTAACACAAAAAATCTTTACTTAAATCATCACATCTAGGACAGTCTTCACACATAACAGCATGCTCCATACACATGTATCATTTACACTGACAGCACATATGTTTTGATTTCTTGAACTCTTGCAGAACATACTGACATCTCGCTGGCCTTGCTGTTTTGTCAGGAGGTTCTTATTATATTATTCAATGTGTAGTTAATAGGAACATGAAATATCAATAAAATAAAGTATGAAATTCTTCATCTGTATTGCACACTTAGAACAAACATAACATTTTCACATCAGCTGTGTACTTATTTACAGAGCCTAAGAGATAACATCAGAAATAAAGAGATATGTGAACTATAATTAAAATACCAATAAAATGCTACTACAAAAATTTTTACTTCAACTGTCACACCAAAGACAGTCTTCACACATGAAAACTGCATATTCCATATGTATCACTTACATTGACAGCGTGTATGTTTTGTTTTCTTGTCCTTTCTTATAAGACACAGATGACATCTTTTTAGTTTTTCTGTTCTCATAGCAGGTCTTTGGGATGCTGCCTACTCACCTGTCAGCTCACCAGTGCGCTTCATAATTTTTTTGTGTAGTTTCCTTGGCAGAAGCATTTTGGTTTTCCTTTGCTATAAATGATCTCTTGTGAGTGCCAGTCCCAATTCCCTAAGAAAATTTCTCTGTGGTATTTGCATTTCTTATTTCCTTTGTAAACTATCAAACTATTTATCCCACACATTTAGGATCTAGTAAAACACAACCATTGACCAATGCTTTATGTTTGAGTGACACCATAGTTGCTGCATAAGTCATCAACAACATCTATTCTGCCTTTGTTTTTGTTATAGAAAGTTTCCATTTCAGGCTTCTATTTTGTCAAGGTTTCCCTTGACAAATAATTCCATCATAGTGAATGTTGACATCAGTAGTCCCACTTAGTTTTATTTCATTGCCATATACAAGGTTAATGCAAATCTTTCTGAAATCCAAAGATTATAGCATACAATTCTCTGTTTTGAAATTGCAACATTTCATTTGGAATTTCTGCTTTGTTCTTGTGTAAAGTTTGTGCTCTGGTCAATTTGTGCTCTGTTAGCAAGTGTAACATCAACTGGAAACTGACAAATCAATTGTTGACTGTCTCATTCTGATTAGTTTGGGAAAGGAGAGGTATAGTCACAACCCCATTCAGTTTATTACTATATGAATAAGGACCTGGTGACTGAGTTCCAGGATAAACTTTTAAATTGAAAATATAAGTCTTTATATCTATAAGGGCAGAAATTGTATGCCATATTTTGGCCCATTGCTCTTTCACAAGTCTTTTACATGCCTATGATCATCATGAGAAATCTCTGCTAAGTTCAGCAGACCAATCAATACTTTCAGTTCAGCTAGTGAGGAGTCATAATAAATACACTTATTGAATATGGCTATTGGTTCATACAGAACATTTTACTTGTATCTCAGCCTTCGTGTATTTCACAGCATCGTATATCATTTTATCTAACAATTTCCAACACTGAATGGTGGTGCTGGTATTTTGTCCAATACATTTCATCCCTGCCAAGACCCTCAGTATATTTCTAGACCTAGTTTTAACATTGGATTATTCCATTTGGTTGCATGACCATTCTGAGTAATCAGATATGTACTCACTGCTGCTTTCTTCATCCTCTGAATTAAACTTTGCATTCCCTGTGTCTCTGTCAGTGGATTCTTGCTCCATTTCACTGTCATAGGAACATTCGATCTCACAGCCAGTGTCAAAGTCATCATAATCATCATCACTATCCACCCACACCTCTCTTCCATCATGAAAATACTTATTTTACCATAATAGATTATCTTTATCAGGCACATATGAGTTATCTGATAATTCACTTTTGATCTCCTCCAAAACTTACAAATATGATTTTTCATGTGCCATTTTACCAAACTGGGCTATTTCTACCCGGAAAATCAAAAGAAACCTTTAAAAACAACAAATCCTAAAATGATGGGGAGGGTATTATACCCTCTGTGATGCTCTAGTAAAAAATATACACAAAAACTGTTCCCAGAAGTGTCATGTAAATCTCAGTTTGACAGTTTTGCACATGTGCACACACCTTTGTGGTACCAAGTGTCTAAACACAAAGATTTCTTCTTGTATTCCTCAGAAAAAGGTGCTGAGACACACAGCCAGCTATTATTATGCTACAGTAAAAATTTACACTAGAAAACTAAGGGTTGTGTTTGTGGGTTCTACTGTTATGCTCTGAGGGTAAATAAAAACTGTTGAAAATTGGATATTCACATGTAGAAGTTTGAGTATAGACCCATATCTCTCACCATATACTAAACTAAAATCAAAATAGATCAAAGAACCAAGTGATAAAACAGAAACTTAATTTTCTGCAAGATAAAATGGGTACAACTATTGAAAACATGTGTAGGCAAGTACAGTTTGAACAGAATCCCAAAGGCACAAGAAGTAATGCTGAGAATCAACAAGTGGGATCATATCAAATTTAAAAGCTTCTGCACAGCAAAAGGAACAACCAACAGAGTGAAGAAACAACCTATAGAATGGGAAAATATTTGCCAGCTATTCCTCGGAAAGAGGACTAATATTTAAAACATAAGCAAATCAAAAAAATTACTCCCCAAATTAAAAGACCCAATCAAAGGCTACTGAAATGAATACTTCTTCTTGGAAGAAGTACAAATGGCCAATGAATACTACATGAAAAAAACGTTCAATATTGCTGGCCAATAAGGAAATGCAAATTAAAACTACATTCAGATACCATCTTACCCTGAAAGAATAACTACCATCAAAAACTGTAATAATAATGCTGGTGAGGATGTGGTGAAAAAGGAACTCATCTACATTGTTCGTGGCAACATAAACTAGTACAACCACTATGGAAATCAGTGTAGAGATTCCTCAAAAAACCAAAAATGGAAATTCCATTTGATTGGCTATCCCTCTTCTAGGTATTTTCCCCAAAGGGTTAAGGACATCAATATTACAGGGATGCATGCATACCCATGTTTATAGCAGCACAATTTATAATAGCTAGATCTTTAAAGCAGCATATGTTTCCTTATCCAAAAAAAGAATGGATAAGGAAAACATAGTATTTATGCATAAGAGAGTACTACTTTGCTCTAAAGAAAGATAAATTGAGGCACTCATAGGTCAAAGAATGCAATTTGAGAACATAATGTTAAATGAAATAAGTCAGACACACAACCTTAAATACTACATGGTTTCCCTTAGATGACAAACACAAAACATGCATATATACAAATAAAGACCAAGGCAAGGCAGAGATAAATAAAAAGTAGGGAGAAATTCTTTTTTTTTTTTTTTTTTTCAGAACTGAGGATTGAACTCAGGCCCTTGCACTTGCCAGGGAAGTGCTTATTCTACTGAGCCATTTCCCAGGCCCCTGGGAGAAATTCTAATACTTTTCCAGATTACCTATTTCATTGTTTTAAAAGGATATAATATACGTACTAATTTGTTTCATTTATGTGATCTTATTAGCTAAATTAGTTCATTGAAAATAAAATTTTGTATGCTGAGCTATAAATGGCTCAAGTCAACAACTTCTGACATTGCCAGTCCTACAGATAACCCACTACTATTACAGACTACTGGACCATATTGGAATTTTTGCTGAATTCACGCACCTACAATATTTAAATGGCAATGGAATACCCTTCTCTGACAAAACTAAAAAAAAAGGCCATACAAATGAAGGACCATTTTGTATTTGTATATTCAAAATAGCTAGGATAGATATACAGCTACTTTCTCTTAATTCAATGAGAAGAAAGATTTGTACCAATAGTGTTTGGACAAGATATCATACCTATATCTTGTACTATGAATAACTGCTACAAAGACAACAATCTGCAATGTATTAATTTGCAGTTTTGAAACTGTCTCATTGCTATTTGTTTCTCAATAAAATTAATAAAAAAGAGAAAATAAAGTTTTGTGTTATCTGTCTGTTCTTTGTAAGACTCTGTTCTATGTGTTGAACTCTGAGTAACTACTTTTGAAGGTGATGTGTGGTGTATTAATCGTCATTATTCTCTCATTATTTTGTTATGAAAGCTAAAAGAAAAAAGAGGAGAGAAAAACAAGATTCTCCTCCCTGCTAGCCCATCTACACACCCATCCTGCTTCCCTCCTGTCTTCAGCCTTTTGAATAAAGCTGGAAAACCTGAACCAGCAAAAATATCCTCTTCAGTAAACTCTTGGGAGAGAACTATCTTCTACATCAACAACACACCCTTGGCACAGGCTCTGGTGGAGCAGCCCAGAACTGGAGGTCTGGCTTCTCTTTTCACCCCATCCAGATATTTACAGTGTAAATTCTGGATGGTGAGTGGGAGGAGGGAGGAGCACTGCCCGTGTCAAGAAAGCTCAGTAAGGAACTCACAGTCTCCACAAAGTAATGCACGTTGTTCTAGAAAGGGAGTGGAGTCTTCATAAAAATGCAGAAGTCTGCAAAAAAAATGCAGAAATCATTGAATGGGAAGAAAAACATCTTCTCAGCAGTGAGGCAGATTGTGGTGGCCTTGGGAAGACCATGTCTCTTTTTCTGCCCTTTGAATGTAGTCTTCTAGAGAAAAGACTCGAGTTCAAGTTCACAAGCCCTATCTTAACCTTTCTGGTTTGATGGTGAAAGCAGGGAACTGTGTTGGATACTCTCTCACTTCCTAAACTATTGGTGAACTAGAGCACCCCACTGATGACGCCAGAGCTGGCATTTAATTTCAGTAAATAGACCTTGGTTAGCAAGTTTCTCTGTGATTTCAAACTGGACAGCTATCTTCTAGTCTTTGTCAAAGCACACCTGTACATTTTGCAGGCAGCATGTACTTATAATCTTGTTCTGTGTTTTCCACTTACCATTATTTTACACACATTTTCTTGTACCAGCAGAATTCACACAGTTGTCACATTTGGTGGCCACATGATATAAGCTCATAGTGTACTAAAGCTCATAGTTTGCTTAGTCCAATCCTTATTAGTGACTGCTTAAGTTATATTTATTGTTGATATAATAAATAGCACTTTGTGTACTTTACATTTGGAAAGTTCTTCTTCTGGACTGTTTTCTTGGATGCAAATTTCATTTCAGAAACACTTCAGAAGACAGACCAAAAATTAAAGAAGCAAATACAGAGATGATTTATTCAATGAAGAGACAGGCATGTCCATGAAAGAGGGCCCTGAGGAGAACCTACCCACCCAGCAGTAAACCAAGTGGAACAACACCGTAATTCTGTTCAGGCTTTTCTTTTCAGTGGAAGGAAAGAAGCTGAAAAAGCCCGCATCATTAGTCTGACCTTCCAACAGGGAGTCAAGGATATGTAAGTGCAGTTGTATGAGCACAGACACAATGGCTTTTTCTGGAAACTTATTGGTCTTAGAACTTGATTTAGGACTAGAACAGGGCATTTGTTCTCTAAACCAGTATGTATTGACTCCTGTAATAGACAGTACTGGTTGCCCACCTAACAGTCATACTCTGTACCTTCTTGCTCATTAACATCTCAAATTTGCAAAGATCCTTGCATATGAAATAGGGAAGATCCACCTCCCAAGCCCAGTGTTTAATTATAGTTGATCTAAACAACTCATTGCTCTAAAAGGGAACTTGTATTACAGTTCTGGTTAAAATGAAATAGGTTATCTAGGAAATCTCCTCTCCCCAAATAACTGGACGAGGCCCTCTGAAAAGGAGGCCTGTGCTTCTTGTGACTTCTCCCTAGTGGGCTGCAGATGTAATACCTAAGGATGCAGCAGTTATCTCGTGGCCATAAGACAAGTACGAGGGTGAAAACCAACTCATCGAGAATGGAACAGCAGGTAGTAACCTGATTATTAATGTTTTACTATGTAAAAAACCTCTATTTGTTTAAGCTACAAGCTGAATTTTTGTTACTTTCAGCTCAAAGCAAACCCAGTTACACGTACTGAGTGTCTGGTACTTTGCTAAGAAACAAAAAGAACATAAAAGAAATGCAAAGCACACTGCTTTGACTCAGCAAGCTGAATCCACTGAGGGAGATGCAAAACAGAAACCACAATGTATGAAAAATAACTATATACCAGAATGGAAAAGACTAATAAGACCATTTTTGCCAAGGTGTACAGGGAAAAGAGTTGGAAGTATGCATAGTGTCTCTGAGGAACCATAAAGACATAGATGGATCCTAAGAAAGGAAATGGGAGATCAGAGCAGGTCATAAGCTGGAGCCATGCAAGACTAAGATTCACTCATTCAGGAATTTGGCTATGAACTGATGCTCAGTATAGAGCCAGTGCAGTAGAAATGTGTGGTGAAAACTGTACTTGAGAAAGATTAATTGGGTGGCAAGATGCAGACTAAAGTTGTGGTACTCAAATAGGACATGATGACTGGTAGGGCCCAGGGCAAGAGATACTCTGAAGGGACAACATGAACTGATCTATGTAATGACTGTGAACAAGAGACAGAAAGAGAAGTCACGTTGTTAGGGAAGGAAAAGAAAGAGAGGGGAAAGGGTGGGGGAGGGAAGGAATTAAGATTCCTCAACAGAGTGACCAGAAGGTCAAGAAAAGGTGAGACTTTGAACTTCAACCTATTAACATGACAGATGAGTATGCAGATTATTGTGTCCCCTAGACAATTTTCCAAGCAGAGCTCCCAGGTCAAGGATGTGGGTACAGGAGAGGCAACAGAGGGTAATATCATTCGGTTAAGCTTAGTGATTCACAAACCTCAGTCATCTTCAGGACTTTTGCCTCACACTTAACAACTACATCACTGATCTAGTTAATATTTTTCTTAGGCTTCCTTTAAAAACGCTTCAAAATGGTTCTAAACAATTAATATCCTTGAGGCCACCAGCTTTAATGTGGTAAAGTTTTTATTTAACTTGATCCTCTTTTTTTGGCAGAACCAGGGATTGAACTCATGCCCTTGCGCTTGCCAGGGAAGCGCTTATTCTACTGAGCAGTCTCCCAGCCCCCAAAGTTTTTATTTAAAAAAACACATTAAAATCAAAATTAATAAAGTTAAAAATGTTCAGCCATATACCACTTGAAGTTATTTCATGTGCTACTAGTTGACCAGACCATCAGCCTTGGCAAAGCATCATCTCAGACACAAGTGATGAGGGCCCTGTTCTCTGAAAGTATTTTTAGGGGCCTAATCTCTGAGTAGAGAGCATGGGTCTCCTGCATCCACACCCTTTCCAAAGCAGCAATTCACATTCTTTTCAGGGCCTATGAAGGGTGAATCTTTAGACAACAGGAACAAGCTGCATGAGTTAGAGCAATGGAAAGGAGGTGTCCTGGCTGTTGGAGGTGTCCTTGCTTTGGATACCTTGAGGTGCTTTCACGCATTAGGTACAGGGGTTGCACGAATCAGGTAGAACATCCTCCAGAGCAATGTGCTCATAGTTAGACCTCAACTCCCATCAGTAGGCTTCTAAGGAAAGACTCCTAAACTTGAGCTAACAGAGGCACTCAGAATAAGCTAAGTTGCAGCTTTTCTCCTCCCTTTCCTCCCATCACCGCCTCCATCCCCAGCTCCCTTCCAAATCTGAGCTGGGCTTAACATAAGAGGAGAATGACTCATAGAAACCAAAGACTGAGCCAGAGAGCCCAGGCTGCCAGGATTCCTCCCCAGCTGACAATAAGCAGGCCCATGGTGGACTCAGTTGTCCAAAGCCTTCAGGCCTTTGGAGCCCAAAAGGTAATAAGCACTCTCTGAAGGACAGAAGACCAGAAAACAAAAACAGTAAAGTGAACATAATCATAATGAATAACGCTTACAGGGAAATAACTATGTGCCGGGTATTTTACTAAGTGTTTTTCATGTGTTGTTTTATTGTTACTAAGATCTTATGAGGCAGGTACTCTTAGTGAAAGCATTTTAAAATTGAAGAAACTGGGAATCAGAGAGGGAAAGTAAATTGCTTAAAGCCACCCAGTAAGTGGGATAGCCTGCATATAAGCCTATGCTTCTGGATCCAGAGTGCAAATTCTTTTTTATATACTTTTGATACCAGGGATTGAACTCAGGACCCTATGCTTCCCAGGCAGGTGCTTATTTTACTGAGCTATCTCCCTGGCCCTAGAGTGCAAATTCTTAACCATTCTGCTTTCCACAACACCTTTTGAAGAATGTTGACACTGGGTACAGCTGTTTGGACTGGACATAGTTTCCTGACTCTGGGCAAGAAGTCTATAGGTTGGCCAGTAGCCCATGGGGTGGCCTGAACTATCTATCTGCATGGGACACAATGACCACTGGAATTACTCAGGCTCTCCTGTGAAATCTGAGTATGAGACACAGAAGTGGTCCTTAATCAGTAATGAAGACAAAAATAAACACACACACACACACACACACACACACACACAAAGCAGAAGCCAGGAGGCAGGACAAGTCTTGAGTGATGAGAACAATGGACAATACAGAGAAATCATTATTAGTGGGAGGAATAAGAGCTTTTGAATCAACTAGAAGGACAATTATGAGCCAATCAGTTTACTTAACAACTGGTCAATAACCTCACTTTTTTTAATCCATCAACCATTGTTCATCTACATTACAAATCTCCAAAACTTTCATAAGTCCATTGTCTACCCTTTCTGCTTTTGCCCCAAGACTGCTAAACAACTCTTGGCAAACATACCCCAATTGCATAGATGGGAACCATAATAAACACAATGGTGATTCAGTGAGGTTGGGCATGGCATCGTTGAGACACTGGTGGGTTTTCTCATCCATTCTTTCCAGTACTTATTTGCACTTTTGGCCTTGCCATGTCCCCCTCATCCAATCTAACAGGGAAATAACCCATTAGGCAGTCAATTCCCATAGCCAAATCTCCAAATTCACTCACTGCATCCATTCTTTCTACCCGCCCTCTCACTTGAGCCTGACCTCTATGCCTGTGCTCTTCCTTCTATCTCTTCCTACCACCCAGCAACCTCAAGCCTCCACGAATCCCTCTCTGGCCTGAACCTCCTCCTACTGTTCTCAACTGTTACCTTCTTCTCCCTAGGATTGAAGCATACCCTGTCCTGTAACCCTCAATCATCTGCTTTTATTCCCTATGAAAGACTAACTTCTTGAAAGAGCTATCTATACTTGCTCTCTCCACTTCCTCTCTCTCACTCTTCAGGCTGATGTAGTCTCACAGCCAGTTCTACCACTTCTGAAACGATTTCCACAATGATTTTTTAGTACCCAAATCCCATTGCTGTTTCTCATATCTTCCCTTATGTTGGCTTCTCTGAACCACTGCCATCCTTAGCCACTGCCTTCACCTTGAGGCATTCTCTTACCTTGACCCCAGTGATACTATTCTCTTCTGCTTTTTCTCCCATCTCTCTAGCACGCTCAGCCTCCTCATTCCTTCTATCTATACCACAGATTTTGAGGTTTCTTAGAACTTTCTCCTAAGCCCCCTTTTTATTCTCCAAACCCTCCCTGCAAAATATCTCAAGGTTTCAATTGCCATCTATAAACTAATGGCTTGTATTTATCTCATATTTCTTTTTCTTTTCTTCCTCCCTTTCTTTTTCAGTACCAGGAATTGAACTCGGGACCTTGCACTTGCCAGGCAGGCGCTTATGCTGCTGAGCTGTCTCCCTGGCCCTATCTCGTATTTCTGGCCAAAGTGTTTCCTGAGCCTTACACCCATGAAGTCAATTTCCACCTGAGTGCCCCACAGCTAACCTTGTATATAGGCTTGTATATAGACGACGTCCTCAAAACCCTCATGCGTTCATAGTTAGGGCTTTTCAGAGCTTGCTGGATCTAGGGTATGTGATACTGGGAATAAAGTTATGTAGTACTAAATTAGCCAATTGATTATATTATCAGAGTTCTGGGTGTGGTTGTATGGATTTACTGAAGACAGAAGTCTCACCCTGGATGTGGGTAGCACCACCCAAAACCTTGTAACCTGGACAGGATAAAAGGGAAAAATGCTGCTGCTGCTGCTGCTGCTGCTTTGCTACCGTCTGCCTGCTTAGTCACGGACTGTCTATTTCTCTTGTTTTTTCTCTGTGATGCCCCTGCCATGCCACCCTATCTTGGGGCCAACCAACTACGGGCTGAAACCTCCACCAACTGTAAGCTGTAATAAACTTTTCCTCCTTTAACTTTGCATATTGGGTATTTAGTCTCAGCAATGAGAAAAGTAATTGACTTACCCTGCAGTTAACATGTCTCTAACTGAGATCAGTATTATTCCTATGAAGCCTATTCTTCTCTGTTGTCTATAACAATTAATATTTAATTGTTAAATTAAATATTAATTTAACATATTAACATATTAGTCTGCTAATTATGCCACAGAAAATAGGTAGAAGTCTTGAATACATAGGTGGAGGCAGGAACTTCATGAACAAAACTCAGACCACATGGGAAAAGCTGCAAAGAATCAATAAATGGGTTCTCATCTTATTAAAAAGCTTTTGAACAACAGAATAAATCACCATTAGAGTGAAAAGACAAGCCACAGAATGAGAAAAAAATCACAGCCAGTTGTCCCTCTGACAAAGGACTTACATCTAGAACATATAAAGAATTGAAAAAAAATCAGACTTTCCAAATTCAAAGACCCAATCCAAAAATAGGCATTTGAGATGAATACACACTTCTCAGATGAAGAAATACGAATGGCAAATAAATATGTGAAAAAAAATGTCCCTTCAGTATCATTGATTATCTGAAAAATGTAAGTTAAAACACTAAAATTCCACCTTACCCCAGAAAAACTGGCTATCATCAAGAAATGAACCAAAAACAAATCCTGGAAGGACTGTGGGGGAAAAGGAACTCTCCTCCACTATTGGTGGGAGTGTAGACTGCTGCAACCATTGTGGAAATCAGTGTAGAGATCCCTCAATAAATAGGATTCAAGGTCCCATTCAACCCAGCTCTTCTTCTTCTGGTCTTAACCATCCAGCAGAAATGTATAATAACAAGGTACAAAAAGTAAAGCCATATTAATATGCTGAGCTGCAAAAGGCTCAAATCAACAACTTCTGACTTTACCAGTCCTATGGATAACCCACTACTATTATGGACTACTGGACTGTATTGGATTATTTGCTGAATTCACGCCCCTACAATATTTAAATAACAATGGAATACCCATCTCTGACAAAACTAAACAAAAAAGGGGATACAAATGAAGGACCAATTTGTATCTGTATATACAAAATAGTTAGGACAGATATACAGCTACTTTCTGTTAATTCAATGTGTAGAAAGATTTGTACTAATAGTGTTTGGACAGGATATCATGTCTGCATCTTGTACTATGAAAAAGCACTATGAAGACAACAATATGCAATGTATTAATTATCGAACTGTCATACTAATGGGTTTTGAAACCATCTCATTGCTATTTGTTTCTCAATAAAATTAATAAAAATAAATAAATAAAAACATAGCACAGCTATATATGTGCACCTATGTTTATAGCAGCACAATTTATATTATCTAAAATTTGTGAACAACCCAAATGCCCGTCAACCAAGGAATGGATTAAAAAACTTATTTTTATATACTGTAGTACTTCTCAGCCATAAAGGATAAACTTGAGTCTTTTATACATAAATGGATGCAACTTGAGACCACACTTATAAGTGAAATAAATCAGACCATATGTGCAAACATCATATAGTCTCACTAGTATTAGAAGCTAAAGAAGAAGAAACTGTTCAAAACAAAAGAGAACCATGATGGGGAAAAGGGAAACTGAAAAATTATGTGTGTGTATATATATATATGAGAGCTAAGATATACTGCTGGCTTCTTAGTTCACTGAAAAGAGAATGTTTGTGCAATACTGTTTAGAAAATATCTCATGTTTATATATCTTGTACCCAGAGTAACTACTCTGAAGATAACAATATGCACTGTATTGATTATTGTTACTCTCCTATTATCTCGTTTCGAAATTCCATTTTTTGTTCTTATAATAAAAAAACTAAAACAGGAATAATTTCCACATCAGATATGGTAGTAGAATAATAACTACATATATTGTAGGATAATTTCTACAGCTGGATCTAACTGAAAGAATTTTTATGTATTATTTTGTTTACTAATTATAAGGAAGGCAGTATTATTACCCTGATGTTATAGGGGAAAAAAGGCATAGGAGTTAAGAAACTTATGTAAGGGTATGATGGATCGATAGCAGATCTGGGGTTCAAGCTTAAAGCTGTGTAGCTTCAGAAACACACCCCTTAAGCGCCACACTACTAATTGCTGTCACTTGGATCGAGCTGTGCAGGCCATCAACCTAGGCACCACCTTTAACTCCTAACTTTCTTCACTGTTCACATATCTCCGTTCTACCTCATGCCATGACTCAGATCCATTCATTTCTTCCCACCTCCACTACAACTATCATAACCAGGTCAGTGTCATCTTTCACTTAACTCCCAGCCTCCAGTGTCAACACTTCTCATCTCCATTCCATATTGTTTCCACAGTGGGATCTAGAAGGCAAGTCAGAGCTGAATGGCAAGCCATTTGGGTTAATTAGTGTCTTAGTTACTTTCTCAGCTGAAACAAAATATTTGACACCCACAAGATAAAGAAGGAAAGGTTTATTTATTTATTTATTTATTTATTTATTTATTTATTTATTTTTATGTACCTAGTACAGGGTCTACAGGGTCTCATTACACAGATCGAACTCGTAGTGATCCTCCTGTTTTCAGTCTCCCAAGCGCTGGGATTACAGGTGCACACCACCACACCCAGTTTCAGTTGCTCTCTCAGCACGCCTTGGGGGCGGGGCAAACACTTCATGCCAATGATCACATCGTAGTCCCTGTGTCTGCCTATGCAGGGGCTTTAGTCCACTGAACTATCTGGCCAGCCCAAGGAAAGGTTCATTTTTATCTCAGTTTGTAGAGATTTCACATGACTCCAACACAGGGTAGCATAGCAGAGAAGCACCACAAAGAACAAGCAAGCCATAGCACAGCAGGCAGGAGGCAACAAGCAGTGAAGCTTGCCTTCCATCTGTCCCTTTATATTCCATGCAGGCTATAAGTCCATTGATTGGTGCCACCCACACCCAGGGTGATGTTTCCATTATCTACATCCAAAACTATGATAAAACAATTTAGTTATTATATACCCTTAATTCTGGTATCACACATCCTAATCCAACATCACACATCCATGATTCAGCCACCTTTAAAAAGCCCCATCTATAAGTACATGAGGCTTTGGGAGGGCATCTAGATACAAGCCATAATATTCATCTTTCCATTACTATAATAATGCCTGACATAATCCAAACAGAAGAAAGGTTTATTTTGGCTTGTGGTTCGGTAGCCTTCAGTCTATTCTTGCTTGGCCCATTGCTTTCAGGCCTGTGGTAAAGTAATATATTGTGATGAGAATGCATGGTGAAGGAACCTGCTCACCTCGTGGTGGTCAGATAGCAAAGAGAGAGGAAGAGACTATGGTCTCAATAGCCCCTTCAACAGCATGCCCTCAGTGACCTAACTTCTAGTGGGCCCAACCTCCATTCTACCACCTCCCAATAGTATCATGAGCCAGAGGCCAGGTCTTCAGCAGGTACATTCATGACCCACCCTATGGCAACATTCCATGTCTCCCTCCTTCCCTCCCCTCAAGATAATACCCAAACATGCTTACCTGGTCTTTCATAACCTAGTCTCTTCCTGCTTGTGTAAGCTGAGATTTTACCACTCCCCTCTGCCTTCATATGGCTTCCACCTACTTACCCTTCAATTCTCTGACTAAATGAGAAATTATTCCCTCCCTAGATGAGTGAGGCCACCCTTGACACCCTAAGTCTAGTTTAGGTACTATCCCTTTATTACCCTGTGCTTATCCTATCAGCATACTTTTTATTTCTTTGTTTCTTTTTTCCTTCTTTCCTTTCATCCTTCCTTTCATCTGTTTTTGAGACAATGTTTCACTAAGTAATCTAGGCTGGCCTTGAACTCACTATGAATCACAACCCTTGTACCTCAGTCTCCTGAATACTGAGATTCAGGTATGCACACCATGCCTGGTTTGTTATCATTCCCTGCCTTGTAAGATTCTAAATTCTATGATGAGAGACATTGCTGCTTTGTTCACCTCTGCACCCTCTCCTATGTCTGGCGAAGTTTGGTGAATACATATGGATACAAACTATGCCAAAGACCCCCTCTTCACCTTCTTTTCTCCCAGATACACTCAGTGGTCTGAGGAAGCAACCTGGGGCAAGCTGCCTTGCCCACAGGCCAAGCACATGCTTGTCAGCTCAGACTTTCCTTCCCAGCAGTAAAGCCAACAGCCAGTTCCCTCCTGCTGTTCCATTGCCTGGACTGGCTTTCCATTCTGAATCTCAGTTATCTCTTGACTTTTAGAACTAGAGTCAAGCTATTTCTTAGTTGTCGACTCTTTTAATAGCCCTGCAAGATGGATGGGAATGCAACAGAAATAACAGTGATGACTCACCAAGCCCATCTTCTCCTCCCCTCCCCACTCAGCACAGAATCCAGCCCCACTGCCATCAAATGCTGTGCTAAATGAGTTAGCAGCAGTTCCTTGGCTATTTGAGACATTACACATGGGGAATGAGTATTCAAGGTGAGAAGTCATGTGATGGCCCAATAAGATTTCATGGTTATGCTTTGAACCCATGAAACACAGACAGGAAAAGGTAGAACAGAATGGCAAACTTTCAAAGAGCAAGGGGCTCTGGCTGGGAAATAAGTTCAGAACAGGGAAGGTTACCTGAGCAGTATCATCTGAAAGGACACAGGAAAGGCAAAATTTAGGCAGGCTTCCTCAGCTTTGCTCATACAATCCCTTTCTTCTCTAGAACTATATCAGATAAAGGCAGGTCATGTTCACATGTTGCTTCATAGTGCGTAAATCAGCTATAAGACTCAGTAGTGCTGTTTCCCAAGTATTCCTAGTTCATTGCCTTCTGTGTATACAGTAAGATTACATTTCCTGGCATGTTATGGTTGAGTAGGACTACATGACAAGTTCTGTCCAATGCATAAAAGGAAACTATATGTTAACTGCAGGCTGTAATACTTTCATGCCAATATAAAGCCCCATAGAGCTCTATCTTTCTCTTTTCCATGGAGACCAGCAATGCTTGGCCTGGTAACATCTATGAACCCCTGGGTTTTGAGGTAAGGAGGAAAAAGTCCTCACTAACTCATCACAGACATTAATTAAACAAGAGAAATAAGCATTTGTTGTTATGAGCCACTAAGATTTTGAGCTTGTCTGTCACCAAGGAAAACCTTAACACATCCTGACTGATACATAAGATAAATCTTCCCATCGTGGTTTGGCACCATCAGAGAAAAGAAACTATAATAACAATATTGAAAAACAAAAAACATAATTATTTATCAAAATTATCACAAAAAAACATGTTAAGCATATTGGTAAGTTATAAGTTAGTAGTAATGTTCTAGATCATGGTTTAGATGGTACGTTCATGAATGTCTGTTACATCATTACATTAACAAGTGAAAAAAAGGCCTTACTAGCTATAAGTGTCATCATTCTTGGGATGCAATCAGCAATTCTGAAATACAGAGCATATGCTAAGAGTCTCCGCTGATCCATCCAAGGACACAGGTTCTGAATAATATAGGTCTTTTTGTCTAGGCCCAAGTCCAGGTCTTTCCTGGCCCAGCTCTTACTCATCATTCCTGTGGAACTGACTTTTATTCCTCAGTTTCCTCTGGTTCTCCCTCTATCCCTGGATACAGAGCCCTCTCTCAAGTTCTCTGATCACTAAGAACTTCAGTTCTACTTTCTGGTTCTCCATAAACAAACCCAGATCTCTACTTTCTGCCAAAGAAAGTGCTATGTGCCCCTAGTATCTGTTTACTGTAACTGCACTCTCTTCTAGAAAAAGAACTCCTATGGGGAAAGGCTGTGTGGGCTTTGAGATCAAAAGGAACTGAGTTTGAATCCCAGCAACGCAATTTACTTACAATGGTAAATAAATCATTTTCTATGTACTTCGATCTCTTCATCTTTAAAATAGGCACAAAAGTCCCAGATCGTCCCCTACTTATGATGGTTTGAATTTGAATCTTTTCCCAACTAGTAATGATATTCTCTTACGATGCTGGGCAGCAGCAATGAGCCCTAGCTCCTGGTCAGTCACACAGTCATGCAGGCAAACAGCTGAGACTCCACAGTATATGGTGCTGTTAGAGTTTTTGTGGATGCAGATATCTAAGGATTACAAGAAATATTTAATATAGTTATCATAAAGTAGACTTTTTATTAGATTATTTTGCCCAACTGTAGACCAGTGTAAGTACCCTGAGCACATTATTTTTTCTTGGCAGAACTAGGGATTGAACTCAGCCCCTTGCGCTTGCCAGGCAAGTGCTTATTCAACTGAACCATCTTCCCAGCCCCTCCTGAACACATTTAAAGGAAGATTTTTTTTTAAAAAAAAGGAGGCTAAACAAAGCTATAATGCCCAGTAGGCCATGTGCATTTTCAACCTATGGTGTGTTTATTGGGACACAACCCATGGAAAGCTGAAGATCATCTGTACTTGGAACTTAAGAAGTGTTGTACATTCCATGAGTAAGGCTACAAGCAGAAAAACCTTGGCATACAGTAGCCATTGCTTGCCTTTTCCTTTTCTACTTCTTTTCAAAATGTCAACTGACTCACATTACTGACTCAAACTCTAATTCCGTTTTTCTGTTTTTAGATTCCTCTTTGTGTTAGTGCTTTCTGTGGCTATGACAAAATACCTGAGAGACGCACCTTAAAGGAGGAGTAACTTCTTTTGACTTACAGTTTCATAGGTTTCAGTCAATGGTCAGCTGTCTCCCTCAATACGCTCCACCTCTTAAGTCTCCATTACCTCCCATAATACCATCAAATTATGGTCTTATCAATGAACTAACCCACTTATGTAACTAGAGCTCTCATGATTTTATCATCTTCCAAAATCTGTCCTCTGGACACATGTGCTCTTGAGCCATAATTTTTCTTCTCCACCCAAGCTCCCACCACACACTCATGCACACACACACACACACACACACACACACACACACACACACACACACAAACCATCACTATTCTCACCATAGCAGACACTTTCCTTCAAACTTGGCTCTTATTCATTGCCTAGTTCAGGGGCTTTAAATTTGTCATTTTGTTTATTTTTTGTTTGTTTGTGATTAGAAGTGGCAACACTGGGGCTTGGAGTGCAGGTCAATAATAGCTCCCTTGCCCAGCATGTATGAGGGCCTGTGCTCTTTCCTTAGCTCTGTGAAAAGAATGAAGATGGAAAGATAAAAGATGAGGAGAAGAGAGGAGAGCAGAGGAGAGGAGAGCAGAGGAGAGGGGAGAGGAGGAGAGGGGAGGAGAGAAAGCAAAGAAAAGTGGCATCTCTTTAAACAAAATCACCTAGAAGTATCCAACATAGGAGACCAAGTCATAACTTCCCCATAGCAGTCACCAAAATATCTCCTAGGTGTTCTCTAGAGCTCAGTGGATCACACATTGAAAACTGCTGAGCTTTACCCCTTTTCAGGTCTACAGAGTGCCAGATATTGTCCCTTAGGGGTCAGTCACCTTTGACCACTGTCTAAGTTTCTGGTAGAAAACCGGTCCAGAGTACAGCTTTCCAGAGGTAGAAGAACCCAGAAGATCACCCAGGTCCCCAGGTTGACTGATAGGGGGTTAGCTCCAGAAGAAGAAGCAAGAGAAGCTAAGCTCATGCTCAAATCTCTAGGCTTAGAGAGGACAACCCTGCACCTCACTATGCCTAGGAAGAAGCCTCACTTGTGATGAGGTATCAAGAACTGAACAACCTGGATTCAAAGCGCAGCACAATCACTTGGTAGCTGTGCAGCCTAGGGCAATTTGCTCCCTCTCTCCAGGGCTCTATTTTTCCCTCTGTAAAATAGGGCAATGATGTTTGCCACATAGAAGCTGTATATAACCAAGATGACTTTACCTCTGTAAAATACAAGTGGCACTCATCTTTCAGAATTCCTAGGAGAGATACAGATAATGGTGGTAGGAAGCAACACAGGCACCTTCCTTTTTCCCACACAAGAGAAACTCACTTGCCTCCCAGATCTTAAGTTCCTGCTTCAGAGAAGCCTCAGGCTTCTTACAAATCTGTTAGACTTTCCTGGCAAGGAGGCTGCTTCCCAGCCTGGGCTGAAATAAAGATCACCTCTTCCAGCCTCATGGCTCCCCTGTTCGTCTTCCCTGCTCAAGTGCATAGACTGAAGCACTGCTCATTTGGCCAACTCTGAGAGAATTCTGGCAACCCAGTTGAACTGAGCCCATTAGTACCTGTTTGTGTCACTGATATAAACTTCTGCCTCCAAGTCCCTAAAAAACTTAGGCTACAAGGCTTAGCTCTGTGAGAATTGACTGCCTAGAACTGACAGCTCAGCAATCAAGATACCTTCACTTTATTTTCAGATTCCCAACAGCTTCCTACCTTTCGTATGCACTGTGCAGCAACACTGCACTTAACAGCAACAGACTGGTACTTTGGGACTGTGCACATTTGGTTTAATAAATGTGCTACCTCTGTGCCTCTTACATTTCCCTAGGCTGAAAGGCACTTTGACCAATAAATGGTCCTTCAGACCACCTAGGTCACTAGAAATGATTCAGGGTATCTTTGAAAAACATAAACCAGAGCATATATCCCTTTTTGTTGTTATAACAATCACAGAAACACATGTTTAAAATGATCTTCCACTATTCTGGACCATTGAGTGTCTGTGAACAGCTGCTCCTCCATCATTCACCTTGGACAGTTCCCACAAGTAAGAATTGGGTAGTTTGTTACCACCACATAACCTAGCCTATTCTGACTGATACATTGAATTCATGCAGATTTCTAGAGCAAGCTGTTTGGCTCTAGCTAGTTCCTCAGAAGTATGAGCTTCCAAAGGATTCTCTTAACCACTGTTCTAGAAGAAAACGGGAGCTGTCTGAGTGAGGCAGAAGATTGATGAACTGAGAAAGCAGACTGCTCAGCAGTCAGAGAATCTACCTAAACAGAAGAGAACAGAACATTGCTTCTGGAGGAGAGCTGTATTACAAAGCAGGGTGACCCAGTAGAATTTAGAAGTAGGAATCAACATGGTGGGGTGGCATGGAAATGTTAATGAAGGGAAGGAAAAGGAAGAGAGATCAACATGAACGCAGCATGGAGGTGACTAGTCTCAGATCACATTGGAAGCAAGATGCCCCAGGGAAAGCCAGTTATGGTGGTGCATGCCTGTGATCACATCACTTGGGAGACTAAGGCAGGAGGATCACCATGGGTTTGAAGTCAGCCTGAACATCTCATCCAGGGTGTGTTTCAGGACACCTGAATACCTAGCAAGACCCTACCTCAAAAAATAAAACAAAGCAAACAAATAGGAAAAAAAAACATAAAAAGATATCCTAAGGACCAATCAGTATGTCAGGTACTATCACACATAGCCTTTGGACCTGCTGAAACTCAGAGAGTATTCCTTGCTTGAGCCATGATTGGCTCAGGGGCCAGCTTGTGAATCCAGCTTGTCAAACTGAATATGTTTGGGGATGCTGGGGAAAACAGAGGCAGGGTAAATAAGTCAGGAATAACAGCTGACAGTCACAGAGTGCTTGTCATGTGCTAGGCTGTGTGGCATGGGCATTACATACATGCTTTCCCTATAATCCTTACACAAACCCCATAAAGTTAGTGCAATTTTATCTCCATTTAGACACACTAAGTAAATTGCCTAAGATTACTCAACAAGTAAATGTCAGTGTCTTGATTTGGAACCAAGATGTTTCCTCCCCAATCTATCCACTTAACCACTTTATTTTCTCCTCCTCTTCCTCTTTGCATTTATAAATTTGTTTTCTTTTCTCCTACTTTTTCTTTCCACTACGTTTCCTGCCACCTGTTCAATTTCTTCTCCTTACTTTCCCCTACTTGACATGAAGAAAACACTGTGTTTTTTTGACTTGTTATCCATTATTAGTTTTTCAGCCACCCATCTCGGGTGAATATCTTGGCATTTCAGCTTTCCATACACTGACTACTGGCAGGTGTCTTTGGTGTCTACAACAGAGAAGCAGGAAGCCTTTTGGATACAGTGACCCTCACAGGAAAAAGGACAGGGCAGCTCCCTGTGCACAAACAACAATCTGGGTCCAGGGAAGAGGGGCTTGGGGGCCTCCTCTAAACACTCTTGAAAGGAGCTTGGTGGCAGTGTTGTGGAGATGAAATCTGTAGATAGGCCTTCCTGAGATGATAAGCTTTGAGGTTTAGAAGCATTTGGTGTGTGGAGAAGAAGTCCTATATTGGATTTATTTTATTATTTGAAATTATTTGGGATGGCTTGGAAAAGAAAAAGCACATGGGCTGTCAGAATAATGGGATTTGGGTCTGCAAAAATGTGGAAGGGAGTTTTATAGCTTTTTCACAGTGATAATTTGCAGCAAGGAACAAAGAACTAACTGCATCTAAAAGGCACTTCACACTTGATAACACTGATCTCTCCCAAAGCTGCCCATGCTGCAGTGCTCTTATCTTGGCTAAGCCCGCCTTCCAATAAGTTCTTATCTGCCTCCCTGATCAAAGACGATCTCACTTTCTTTTAAGTCTATGAATCTTCCCATATCCTCTCAACAGCTGCCATGGGCCACCTTTGTCTGAACATCAACTATCACCCTCTCGGGCTGCTGTCACCCTCTCTGCACAAGCTCTACCTTCGCACACTCCACTCCAGCCTATTCTCTGCAGCACAGCCAGAATAAGCATTTAGAAGCAAAATCAGATCATGTTAGTTTTCTTCTTTGGGGGCTTCCAATTTATGGAGAAGGACATTCTATGGTTTGCCTTTCTTTTTTTATTTTTTTTTATTTTTTTTTTTTTGTCTTTTTGAGACAGGGTCTCATCATGGAGTTCAGGCTGGCCTTAAGCTCACTTTGTAGCTCAGGCTGGTCTCGAACTCACAACAATCCTCCTGCCTCAGCCTCCCGAGTGCTGGGATTACAGGCATGCGCCACCATGCCCGGCTTTGGTTTGCCTTTCTATGTATTATCTATATGGTACTTTGAGCCTGATGAAACCATGTGACTGTTTGCTCTGGAGGAAGTCTAGCAAAAGCATTATGTAAAAGGAAGTGAAAGCAGGACCTTAGTCCCTGTGGAAAGCTGCTGGGACAGCATGAGATGCTACGCTGAGCTATGTCAGAAGTGATGACATGATCGCTAGCCAAGTCAAAGCTCAGTTCCTAGGATAATTACATTGCTCCACACTTGATAATCCTGTTATTTATTCCTCCCATTTCCCTGCTTTTTGTGAGAATTCTAATAAAAGGCTAGCGAAAATTGTAATTGAGGTTTCAATCCTAGAGGCTGTAGCCCTCCCCCATCCCATAACTTTGTCTCTCTTGTTTTTCTTTTCATTCATTGCCCTTAAATTTTAGGGCCTGTCCCCCATACAGAAACAAACTTCTTACCAACACATGTTGCTCTTGGGATATAATCTTAAGACTTCCTCCACAGCCCACAAGACCCCATAGGATCTTGCTTACAGTTACACTGCTCACCCTCGCTGAGTGCTGCTTTGTCTCCTATTACCCTGTGCTTCA
Source organism: Ctenomys sociabilis (assembly GCA_004027165.1). Taxonomy (NCBI): domain Eukaryota; kingdom Metazoa; phylum Chordata; class Mammalia; order Rodentia; family Ctenomyidae; genus Ctenomys; species Ctenomys sociabilis. Next base: position 25,246 of record PVKA01021745.1, read on the forward strand.
CCACACTTGCTTCCACACAGCTCCTTTGATGTGCCTTGCTTTCTCTCACCACAGAGCCTTAGTACATGGTATTCTCAGCCTGGAAACATTTCCCAAATCCTCTCCAACTCAAGTCCCTTTTTGTCATTGATTCCCTCCGGTAAGATTTTCTTGCTTCCCCAGAGACTATGTAAAGTCTTTCTATAATTCATGCTACATTTATGTTGGCCATTACTTGATTAATGTCTGGCTCTCCCGTTAGATTCTTAGTTCCCTGGAGGCAAAGATTATCGGGCTTTTTGTTGTTCACCACAGTGTCCCCAGCACCTGACAGTGCCTGACTCATGGTAGGTGCCCATTCAATATTTTTTGAATGAATAAATAGATGTGGATGCCTTTGACAAAGAGTAAGACAAAAATAAGGCAGTGTTGCAGAAACAGACAAACTGATCCCAGAATTCATATGGAAATTCAAGAGACCCAAATAGCCAAAATAATCCTGAAAATGAAAAGCAAAGCTGAAAGGCTAATATTTCCCAATTTCAAAACTTACTACAAGTAATCAAAATAACTAAAAGAATCAAAATAATAAAATAAGATGGCGCTGGCATAAGAATATACACATAGATCAATGGAACAGTATTGAGAGTCCAGAAATAAATTCATACATCTATAGTCAATTGTTTATTGGTATAGTGTTTATCACACTATTTAATGAAGGAGAGGATAGTCTCTTTGACGGGAGGTCCTAGAATAATGAAATATCTAACATGATGGTAAACAATGAAGCTGGACCATTACTTCATGCCATGAACAAAATTTAACTCAAAATGGATCAAAGATCAAAATATAAGAGCTAAAGATATAAAATTCTTGAAAGCAAACACAGAGGTAAATCTACATGCCCTTGTGTGAGAACTCTGTTTGGTTTTATTTTCTTTTGTTTTGTTCCTTTGTAGTGCTGGGGATGAGACCCAGGCCCTTGGACGTGCTGGGCAAACACTCTTCCACTCTACCACTGTTGGCATGGGGAACAAGACCCTGAGCCAACAGTTTCTTATATATGAGGCTAAGACGATGAGTCATAAAAGCCAAAGTAAATAATGGATGTCATCAAAATTAAAAACATGTGTGCATCAAAAGAAGATATCAAGAAAGTGAAAAGGCAATCCACAAAGCAGGAGAAAACATTTGCAAATCATACTTGACTGGGGTTTAATGTACAGAGTACATATGAAATTCCTATAGTTCCACATCAAGATAACAAACCAATTCAAAGATGCACAACATATTTGAATAATCATTTCTCAAAAAAGATACACAAATGGCCACTAAACTCATGAAACAGTGCTCACCATCACTAATCACTATGAAAATGTAAGTCAAAACCACAAAGAAATAATACTTCATGTCCACTAGGATGGTTACAATGAAAAATACAGATAAAAACAAGTATTGATGAAGATACAGAGAAATCAGAACCCTCATATATTGTTGGTAGGAATAGAAACTGGTATAGCCTCCATGGAAAAGTCTGACAGTTCCTCAAATGTTAAACATAGAGTTACCATATGCTCCAGCAATTCCACCCTTGGTACACACCCTAGAGAAATGAAATTATATATCCACAAAAACTTAAACACAAAGGTTTATAGGAGAAATATTAATAATAACCAAAGGGTAGAAACAAGTTAAATGTCCTTCAATGTGTGACTGTGTAAATAAATTGTGATATATTCATATAAGGAAATATTTCATGGCCACAAAAAATGAAGTACTGACATCTACTACTATACGGATGGACCCTAAAATACCATGCTGGAGCTGGCAAGAAAGCTCAGAGGTCTAAAGCGCCTGCTTAGGCAAGCATGCAAGGACCTTGGTTCCTACCCCGGCACCACATGGTGTACCAGCCCCGCCCCCAGGGTAGGCTGCACCCACACACAAAAGAAATCATGTTAAATGAGAGAAGACAGACACAAAGACCACATACTGTACGATTCCATTTACATGACATGCTCAAAATAGGTAAGTCCACAAAGAAAAAAAGTAGACTATGAGGCTGAGGAGATAGCTCAGCCATTAAAGTGTCTGCCTGGCAAGCACAAGGGCCTAGATTTGATCCCTGGTACCTCATGCCATGCTGGCCCTGGAACCTAGGGCACACCATGCTGACCACCAAAACTAGGTGTGGTGATGTATGCCTGTAATCCCAGTGCTGGGGAGGCTGAGACAGGAGGATCACTACAAGTCCCCACTGTGTAGTGAGACCCTGTACCAAATAAATAAATAAATTAGTTAATTAATTTTTTTTAAAAAGTAGATTAAGCTGGGCATGGTATCACACCTCTATAATTCCATCTATAAGGGTAAGGGGTAAGACAGGAAGATCACAAGTTTGGGTCAAGTCTAGACAATTTAGCAAGACTCTACCCCAAAATAGAAAATAAAAGAGGGTTGGAGATGTAGCTCAATGTAAACGACTTAATTTGCCCAGTACTGAAAAGAGAAAAAGGTAAGAATGCAGCTAAGTGGTTGTCTGGGGCTACAGAGGCTGGCAAAGGAGCTGGGTTTCTTTTGTGGTAACTAACCTTATAAAGTTGACTGCGGTATTCATTGCACAGTTCCACAAGGACATCAAAGGCCATCAAATTAGATACTTTAAATGGGCAAATTGTATGATATCCAATTTATGTCTCAACAAAACTGTTGGAAAATAGGATGCCAGCATAGAAAGATCAAGAATAATTTAATCATGCCATGTTTTGGGGGATGAGTGTTTCAGACAAAAGGAATAGCTAGGCCAGTGCAAGGATCCTGGGGTAGGAATGAGCCAGGTGAGGAAGAGAATGAGACTACTGCAGTTAAAGTGGCCAGTATGAAAGTGGTAAGAGACAACCGAAATGTAAAGTCTATTGGATGATGAGGAGCCACAGAAGCTTTAGACTAGAGAAGTACCATGTTTCCTTGGCCCATGCATGTCACACAGTCGCTCCTAACTGGAAGGGGATGAGGAAATACAATCCTTTCCCATGACTGGAAGGAGAGACAGAACTATTCAGTGACTAGCATGCTTAACAGCCATCCTGTGGGGTGCCCATGACAAGCCGCAACAGTTCAGTGCGACCAAGTCCTTCCTTCCTTCAAGTTAGCTCCTTAGAGCAGGATTAAGAATCCATGTTGGGCCATTTCCTCAGTGTCATCTTTGTCTTTAGGATAGGGATTTTCACCTAAGTTATTTGTAAAAAAAAAAAAAAAAAAAAAATTCACTTATTGGATATAGGGTCTCTTTAGGCAGTTTAGACTCATAGTGATCCTCCCGTCTCAGCCTCCCTGGTGCTGGGATTATAAGTGTGCACCACCATGCCCGATTTCATGGCTGGCACATTGTGCCTGGGGTTCTGGGACTGGTGCAGTATACACAGTACCTGGGATTGAATCCAGGCCCTTGCACTTCAGCTATCTCCCCAGCCCTACATGAAGTTCTTAATGAAGAATTTCATGAAGAGAGTCCAGGTCACTCTCAAACATGGTTGTGAAAAAAAGGTGTTTACTTTCACTAACCACTAATTGAAATGATGAATATAGGCAACAAATCACAGAAAAGTCAGCAATGGTGAAAATCCATTGGTAATAGAAATCACAGATTTGTATGGCAGTTGTTGCAGGTATCTCAAAATTTCATTCATACCTTTCAGTAATTATTAGACCCACAGTTAAACCTTATCTTGTGAAATGGATTGACGAAGAAGCACATGAATTACTCTATGACACTTTTTAAAAATTTGTATTGGTACCTGTTTGTAGTATATAACAGTCACATTCCTTGTGGGCAGTTGTAATGTGTACATAATATATTGTAATCTTTTTCATACCTGTCAGCTCCCCTCCCTTCCTTTCTCTCCCCTTCCATTTTTGGTTCCCTTCCCTTTTGTAAAAGATGTTTCCCTATTTTTTTTTTTTTTTTTTGGTGATACCAGGGATCAAGCTCAGGACCTTGCACTCATTAGGCAAGCATATATGGCACTGAGCTATCTCTCCATCCCCCTATTTTTGACTATCTTTTATTTTGCTTTGTATTTATATTCATAGAAGAGAAGCCATGTAACATTTAAGCTTTGCATCTAATTTATTTCACTTAATATTATGGTGCATCCATTTTGAAATATATAAGGAACTCAAAAAAATTAGGCCCTAAAAATAAAAGATCCAATCAAAAATGCACAATTAAAATGAATAGACTCTTTTCAGAAGAAATACAAATGATCAATGAATACATGAAAAACATGTTCAACATCTCTGGTGCATTCGTTTTCTCACAAATAAGCCAAGTTTATCCTCCTTTATGGCTGAACAGTACTACTCCACTATGTACAAATGTCACCTTTTCTTTACCCATGCATCTGTTGATGGACATATAGGCTACTTCCAAGAGTTAGTTATTATGAATTCTGATGTGTGTATCATTGTAATATGACGTACTTAACTGTTTCACAAAGATACCTAGAAGATAAATTGCTGAGTTAAATTGATTTTCTACTTTTAGCTTTTTGAAGAATTTAAATAATGATTTCTATATGGTTGTACTAGTTTGTATGTTCCTACCAACAATGTAGAAGTGTTTGTTTTTCCTTGCAGCCTTGCCAGCTTGTGTTACTTGATTCCTTAATGATAGCTATTCTTTCTGGAGTAAGATGGAATGTCAGAGTTACTTTAATTTACAAATCTGTAGTGACTAGAGATGCTGAACACTTTTTTCATATATTCATTGACCATTTTTATTTCTTCTGAAAATAGTTTATTCATTCTAGTTGTGCATTTTTGATTGGATCTTTTATTTGAGGGCCTAATTTTTGGAGTTTCTCATATATTCTAAGTATTAGTCCTCTGGCTGAGAAATAGTTGGCAAAATTTTTTCTCACTCTGTTGGCTGCCTCTTTACTCATTTGGTTGTCTCTCTTGCTGTGCACACTTTTTAATTTGACAAAAATGCCATCATTGGTTCTTGGTACTATTTCTTGTGCCATTAAGGTTCTGCTCAAAAAGTCCATATTTATGCTTCTATTCTCAATAGTTTTACCTACTTTAACTTCCAGGAGATTGTTTCTGTTGTAAAATTTTTTGTGTCAGGAATTGAACTCAGGACCATGCACTTGCCAAGCAGGCACTATACTGCTGGGCTATATCCACAACTACTGTTTTAAACTTAGATATCTTATCCATTTTGATTTGAGTTTAATACATGGTAAGAGATAAGGGTCTAGATTCAATCTTCAGCATGTGGATATCCAGTTTCCCCAGCACCACTTGTTAAAAGAAGCTGTCTTTCCAGCAATGTATGTCTTTCTCCCCTCTGTCAAAGATGAGGAAGCTGAATGTGTCTAGAGTTGTTTCTGCTTCCCCCATTCTGTTCCATTGATCTGTGTGCCTTTTTTCCTGCCAATGCCATGCTTCTTTTATTACTGTACCTTTATAGCATAAATTCAGGTCCAGGATTGTGAAGCCTCATGGTATGTTCTTGTTAACCAAGGTTGTTTTTGGTATTCTAGGTATATTCTTGTTCCATATAAACTTTATGATTGTTTTCTCTGTTTTTGTGAGGAATAGTATTGGGGGAGTGGGAAATGGCTCAGTAGAATAAGCACTTCCCTGGCAAGCACAAGGGTCTGAGTTCAATCCCTAGTTCTGCCAAAAAACAAAAATAGTATTGGGATTTTGATTGTGGTTGCATTAAGTTTGTATATCAGTTTCAGAAGTGTAGCCATTATGACACTATTGATTCTGCCTATCCAGGAATGAGTGATATCTTTCCATTTTTTGATGTCCTCTTTAAACACAAGGGAGCATGAACACTTAGAGTAGTGTAGCTTTCATTGCATAGTTCTTTCACTTTTTTGGTTAGCCTAAGTATTCAATTATCCTTGCTGTTATTGTGAATTGTCACGACTTAAAAAAAAATACTTTGATAACTGTATTTTAGCACAGTTGTTTTCCTTTGAGGGTCTATATAATTTAACATTCCTTTAAAAGTTCTGAAAAAGACTAAGAACGTCATCTTCCTGGCCCTAGCCCTAAAGTATTTTTTTTTGGTGGAACCAGGGATTGAATTCAGGCCCTTGTGCTTGCCAGAGAAGTGCTTATTCTACCGAGTCATCTTCTTGGCCCTAAGAAGGTCATCTTAAAGGACAACTCATGTTATATTAGTCTCTAACCGGTCTTGGTCATAACTTACTGCATTGTTCCTTAGTAGTTCCACAAAGTCTTATATTCAAGACTTAATCTATGATAGCATAGAATGTTAAAGGAAACAACTCAGTAGCAAGCTTTGAATAATACTTCTTGGGACTAAAAGAGTAAATCTGGGTCACACTGGACGGTATCTCCAGGAAATAGCCCTGGCTTTCTGATACATCATAGAAATACTGTGAATAAATATATGAAAAAATGCTCCACATCGCTAGCCATCTGTGAAATGCAAATAAAAACAGCACCGACAGCCGGGCGTGGTGGCGCGTGCCTGTAATCCCAGCACTCGGGAGGCTGAGGCAGGAGGATTGTTGTGAGTTCAAGACCAGCCTGAGCTACAAAGTGAGCTTAAAGCCAGCCTGAACTGCATAGCGAGACCCTGTCTCAAAAAGACAAAAAAAAAAAAAAAACAGCACCGAGATACCATCTCACTCCAGAAAGAATGGCTATCATAAGAAAATCAACCAACAACAAATGTTGGAGAGGTTGTGGGGAAAAGGGAACACTTCTCCACTGCTGGTGGAAATGTAGACTGCTACAATCATTGTGGAGGTCAGTGTGAAGACTCCTCAAAAGAATAGAACTAGAAATCCCATTCAAGCCGGCTATCCCCCTACTGGGAATTTTCCCAGAGGAACTGAAAACATTGTATCATAGTGATATATGTGTACCTATGTTTATAGCAGCACAATTTGTGATAGCAAGATCTTGGAAACAACCAAGATGTCTGTCACATGAGGAATGGTTGAAAAAGATGTGACATTTCTATACAATGGAATATTACTCAGCTATAAGGAATGATAAACGTGAAGCATTTATATTGAAGTGGATGCCACTTGAACATATACTCATAAGTGAAATAAACCAGACACACATGTGCAAATATCATATAGTCTCCCTAGCATAAGAAGACAAAAGAAGAAATACAAACAAAAATGTACAACTAAAGAGAATTGAGTCAAATAGAGCAAAGTGAACGGCATATGTGCAGGGAACTAAGCAGCTTTTCTTCTGGATGGTTAACAACCTAAGTTCACAGATCAAAATTGGAGAAATAGAAGAGCCACAAGGCCAGCCAACATTTTGGCCCTAGCCTTTCAAGGTCAGCGAAGACTCAGGACATAGGTGAACCTGTACTGTAACATCATGAAACTCAGTTGTGCCCCAAATTTTCTGAACAAGGAGATTATGGAGCCACAGAGCAAGGAGATCAATGATCTATAGTGTACTTGGGGAGAGTCACATGGAGAGAAAACTTTCTCTCAGAAATACAGGTCTGAGAAAGCCAGTTTGCTGCTGGCTTGCCAGAGCCAATCCTTTAGCTTCTCCATGCCTGAGTTTCCTCATTCCCTCACAATGAGTTTCTGGATGGCGTCACAGCCTGTGGAGCTGCAAAAGGCTGAGTTTATGTTACTGTACTCTCTGCTTCCATGGGATTCCCCAAACAAGGTCTGGTGCACCAAGCACTCCCCTGACCATCACATTAAGCTTAAGGAACCTCCCAATGATTCTCTACAACATGGCAAAGAGGAAAAGGTGTTTTTCCAAGATCCCAAAATGCCACCCATAGTCTTACCCTACCTGCCTGTGCTCATGAGGGTTTTCCTGCCCAGGACACTCTGTCTGTCAAGGACTCAATGCACAATGCAGCATTATGACAAAGCTGTGACAGGCTACCCAAAACTCCTATAGCACTAAGCATGACACATCATTTATTGCAATCTTCTAACATGTGCATCCGTTACCCCCCCCCCATCTACAGTATAAATTTCTGTGAGTAGCCGGGCATGGTGGCGCAAGCCTGTAATCCCAGCACTTGGGAGGCTGAGGCAGGAGGATTGTTGTGAGTTCGAGACCAGCCTGAGCTACAAAGTGAGTTTAAGGCCAGCCTGAACTGCATAGTGAGACCCTGTCTCAAAAAGACAAAAAAAAAAAAAAAAAAAAATTTCTGTGAGTGGGACCCACATTTCATCCTGTTCAGCATCTCCATGAGCCAACCCTGTTCCTTTATCTACAATGATCAAGACAAAGAAGGTTAAGTGGGCACTAAGAAATAAATTCTCCCAGGCTCAAATCCTGGTTCTGTAACTTACTATCATCTTTTGTAATGACAAATAAATGGCCTAGTTTGTAGGTAGTGACATAGTGGCAATATCTCTGTGCTTTCATTCTTTCTCCTACAAAATTGGGGAAATAATACTTACCTTGCACAAAATAAAGATGAAGGAGCAAATAGAAGTAAAGTGCTGGACACCTACTCAGAATAACTATTTGTACATTTTATGTAACAAATATGTAATGCATGCCAGACTTATAGCCTTTAAGATAGCTATAAGTAAGTACTATTATTATAATATATAATGATCTCTTATTCACACACGTGGAAACTAATGCAACAAAATGTCAGGTTGCTTATCCAGGGTTACTGTAAAGCAAACGATAAAGTGGGCAAGGACTCAAACCCAGGGAGGGCTGGCCCCAAGGCCCAAGCACGTACCCACTATGCTGTCTATGCTACCTCTTAACAACTCTTGTCTTTCTTCTGCCACTGTTGGACCAACTACAGGTGTAAACAAAAACGAAGCCAAGGGGTGGGCTGCCTCCTCCTAGCTCGCTTTCTGCTGCTCCCAGTTACTTTTGATGCACAAGACACACATGTTTGTTTCCTCTTCCCTCCAGCTGACATTTGCAGGCTGACCCAATTGAGTCCTTCCTTCTAATCCTGCACTTGTATACCCATCTGTGTTGCCAACCTGGTGAGCAGCAAGATGGTGAACGAAGCGAAGGGGAAAAAGGCCATCTGCTCCCTGTGAATAGATTACTTACCTTAAGAGTCTTGTTCAGCCACTTGGGGATTTTCATAAATTTCTGCACCTTGTATGAAGCACAGACTACTTCATTTGGAAGGGGATTTTTAATCTAACCTGGGCCTGCAAAAGTAGGTCCTCTGAGCCATGAATACTCGCAGCCCAATCTTCCTTATAGAATTAGAGATGGCATACACTGAAGTAAGCCTGAGAGAGGTCCAAGTCTCCCATTTTAGGGTGGGAAAGACTATAAAGGGAAGGAAGTCACCAGGGATACAATAGATGCGTAGTAAGTATTTGTTTAAAGATGAAATACCATATAGACTTATATGCTTGACAGGTGAGGGGTACAGTCTAAGATCACAGGGCCAAGTTGCTCACTGTCCCAAATGTGTCATGCAAACTCTACACACTGAACTCACCATTTGAGGATGCACATTTTAAAGTGTGCATCAACAGAGATTCTAATTAAATTGGTTCAAAGTAAAAGTCAGAGATATATCTACATGTCTAAAATACATCTATATTTATATCTATATTCTTTTATTTTATTTATTTATTTTTGGCAGAACTGGGGATTGAACTCAAGTCCTTGGGCTTGCCAGGGAAGCACTTATTCCACTGAGCCATCTCCCAGGCCCTGTATCTATATTCTTTTAAGTTCCCAAAGTGATTCCAATGGCCAGCCAAGGTTGAGAACCATTGAACCACTTACCTTAACTAATTTTTAAAAAAAATTTATTCATTTTAATTGGAAAAAAGATAAAATAGCACTGAAACAGTTTCAAGACAGGTTAGTAGGACAGTTACAATAATTAATACATTGCATATTGTTGTCTTTGTAGTTGTTATTCAGAGGACAAGATGTAGACATGATGTCTTATCTAAATAATATTAGTACAAACCTTTCCTGTCCTTGAACTGATATAAAAGTTGTATATCTATCCTATCATGTATATGCATATTTTTCACTACAAAATGGTCTTTTATTTATATCCCCATTTTTGTTTTGTTTTGTCAAAGATGGGTGCTCCACTGCTGTTAGAGAAGCTGTATTTGGAGAAGTCTTTAAAGGACCTTTTCATACTTGCTGCCAGTAAGAAATGTGTAATTGTTTTTTAACATTCTAGAAGGATTTAAATTTTAGAATATCCATGGTTGTTGGAAAATAGCAGTTTCCTTTTATGTCTAAAGTATGTGATATTCAGACAGATAGTGATATTAAGCTTAACTGCCTCTGTTACAGGATAATATCAGTAAGCTTCTCTTCTGGATGTTTAAGAACTAAAGTTTGCAGACCAAAAATTAGACAGATAGATGGGCTGAAAAGATAGCCAATATTTTGGCCCTAGCCCTTCAAGGTCAGTGAGGACTCAGGACATAAGAGAACCTGTGCTGTGACATCCTGTAACTAAGTGGTGTCCCAAATTTTCTAACCAGTGTTTCTCAAACTTACCAGAACAAGTTTAAAATTTGATTATTCTCTCTCTCTCTCTCTCTCTCTCTCTCTCTCTCTCTCTCTCCCTCTCTCTCTCTCTCTCATTTTTATCAAAGTATGACAGGTTATTCAATTCATTTTAAGTATTCCAAAATATCTAAAGTTAAAAACCAAAATAAATACTGAGAGGCTGGAAAGATGGCCCAGTGGCATAAGCACCTGCCTAACAAACACAAAGTCCTGAGTTCAATCCCCAGAACAAAAAAAGAAAAAAGAAACAAACAAGCACTGATTATAGGCTTGAGGGGACTAGGGTTAGGATCTAAACTGTTCCCCCAAACTTTCATGTACATAGAAGGTGACTGGATCATGGGGACCTATATTCATCAGTGCACTCATCCGCTGAGGAGCTCATAGCTAAAAGTGCTGTTAGAAGGTTGGGGCCTGATCTGAAGAGGCAGGTCACTAGGCTTGTGACCTATAAGGCTGTATCTCCCTCACCAGCTTTTCCCTTCTCTCTCTGCTTCCTGGGTACCATAAGCTGAGTACCTTTTTCTCTTCTGTGCCCCTCTAGCATCCTGTTTCTTCCCTAGAGACAGCCAACCATGAGCTAAAACCATGAGCCAAAATGAATCTCTTGTCTTTAAGCTAGGGGTGGTGGGTAGTTTGCCCCAGCAATGTGAAAACAGCTGAAACAGAGAATTGATTGGTAAAAGTGGGGTCACTGCTGTGACTGTATCTGACTGTGTGCTTTAGAAGCCCTTGGGAATTTATTGTGAGAGGAACTTCGAAGATTTTGCAGAAGTGGGCTAGAGAAGCCCTAGAATATTATAAGTGGTGGCTGATTTGTGATGTTGGTCAGAGCTCAGACTTGAATACTGATAGAAATGTGAACAGTAAAGGCCAGGCTCAGGAGATTTCAGCTGAGAACAAGAACCCCTTGGCAGCTGGAGCACAGGCCATGTATATTGTGCTCTGACAGGACATTTGTGTGCACTTTACCCATGTCCTGATCATTTTGTGGGAGATAAAAGATTAAGGATGACACACCAATTAATCTAGCAGAGGAACTTGCAGAGCAGGTCCAAATTCAGACTATGGAATAGATACTTACAGTTTCTTTCAGTCCAATTTACAGTGAGAATCAGGAGCAAAAATCTATTTGAAAAGTTTTTAGTTTCACCCCCCAAAAAAGAAATGCCAGTAAAGTTGCAGTAAAGGAAAACAGAGAAATATTAGCATTTTAAATAGCATTTTTCAAAGCTAAGCCATTTGCATCAGAGCAATAGAAAAGATGGCTTGAAGACATCTCAAGAATCTGCAAAACCCCACCCTAAAGGTCACAGGGCATGAAACCATAGAGCTTTCTCTTAAAAAAAAGCTTCAGGATCCTGCTCCATCCCACCCGCGCCCACCCAGCCCCTGAGACCGGCCAGAGACAGTGCAGCCGACTCCCGCCATCCTCCTCCATCCCGCCCACGCCCGCCCAGCCAGAGACCAACCTGAGACAGTGGCTGACTCCAGCGGCCTCCTGGTTCCCGTGCCAAGGGTGCCCAGCGAGAGCGAATTTACAGGACTCACCAGGCTTCCCAGATCAGTGAGAGTGTGGTGAGTCTGAGGGAGAGCCTTTGGCTTCTTCCCACGCGCGCTAAGCGGATCCCTGTCCCCAACCCCTCCAAGCCAGTGACTGGCCTGAAACCTCAGGACCCACTCACCAACACCTCCCCGGATCCCCTGACCTAAAGCCCACTGATTGAGTGGGAATTTCCCCGATTCTCTGGACATCAAAGGTCAGTGAGTATAGAACCTCAGGCCCGTCGTGCCTGAGATACATTTCCCAGGATTACCTGCCCGCCAACCCCCATGGCCCGGTGACAGCTCCAGGCACACTGTGCCAGAGAAACATTTCCAGGTGATTACCGGTCCCACCCCAAAGCCCCAGACCCAGTGCAGGTCGGCCTGGAGTGAGAACTCCAAGCCTGCCACGCTGGAGGGACATTTCTCAGCAATCCACGGTCCCACGCTACGGACCGAAACCCAGCACAGCCTGGCCTGTGAGTGAGGGCTCCAGGCCCACTGCACCAGAGGGACCTTTCCCAGCCTTCTCGGGCTACAGCCTGTAGACCCGGCCCTAACTCAAGCTGGCTGCTGCTGTATACAAGAAACACACTTAACTCAAAAGGACACTCATAGGCTCAAAGTCAAAGGATGGAAATACTACATGTCCCAGCACCTCAGAAAAAAGCAGGAGTAGCAATTCTGTTCTCAGACAGTATCAACTTCAAACCAAGAATGATCAAATGACACAAAGAAGGCCACTATATATTGGTCAGGGGAAAAATTCAAGAGCAAGAAGTAACACTCATAAATATCTATGCACCAAACACAGGAGCACCCAACTATGTAAGACAAATCTTAAGGGACATGAAAAACTTAATGTCTAAGAACACAATCTTAACAGGAGACCTTAACAC
>PVKA01021746.1:0-15389 GCA_004027165.1 Ctenomys sociabilis
TAGCAACAGCCATTAGAAAGGAGGGAGAAATAAAAGGAATAAGAATGGGTAAAGAAGAAGTTAAATTATCACCATTTGCTGATGTCATGATACTCTACTGGGAAGACCAAAACAATTTCACCAAGAAACTATGAAACTTGACACACAAATTCGGTAGCATAGCAGGATACAGAGTCAGTACTCAAAAGTCAATAGCATTCCTCTACACAGATAACAAGCACACTGAGGAGGAAACAATAGATGCAGTAACTTCTACAATAGCACCGTAGAAAAAGAAATACCTTGGGATTCACTTAACCAAGGAAGTCAAAGATTATTTCACAGAAAATTACAACACCCTAAAAAAAGAGATTATAGAGGATTTCAGAAAATGGAAAGATATTCCATGCTCCTGGATAGGAAGAACCAACATCGTGAAGATGGTCATACTTCCAAAATTGCTGTGCAGATTCAATGCAATCCCTATCAAACTGCCACCAACATACCTCCAAGACCTAGAGAAATCATTCTTTAATTTTATTTGGAAAGAGAAAAATACCTAGAGTAGGAACTGCAATCCTGGCCAACTAAGATAAGGCAGAAAGTATTACAATTCCTGACTTGAAATTACATTACAAAGCCACTGTGATAAAATCAACATGCTATTGGCAACAAAATAGACCTGGGGTTCAGTGGAATAGATTAGAAGATGCAGAGGCACCTGCAAACACAATCATCCACCTTTGCTTCGACAAGGGGCCAAACATGCTTACTGGAAGAAAGATAGCCTTTTTAGCAAATGGTGCTGGAAAACCTGGCTTTCTACATGCTGAAAACTAAAACTTGACCAAGCTCTATCACCATGCACTAAGCTAAAGTCAAAATGGATTAAAGATTTAAACATTAATACAGATACACTGAATCTCCTGGTACAGAAAGTAGGAAGAACCCTTGAAGGCATAGGCTTAGGCAAACAGTTTATGAACAAACATGAATTCACATGGGAAACACTTGAAAGAATTAACATTTGGGATCAACTCTTCTTGAGAAGTTTCTGTACATCAAAATAAATTGTCAACAAAATGAAAAGACAACTCAAAAATTTTGAAAAAAATCTTAACTAATAAGAACTCACACAGAAGTCTGCTCTCTAGAATATATAAAGAACTAAGATACATTAGGGCCCCCAAATTTGAAGACTGAATCAAGAAATGGCACCTAAGATGAATATACACTTCTCAGAGGACAAAAATAAGGAGGCAAATAAATATATGAAAAAATGCTTCACATTGCTAGACATCCATGAAATGTGAGGTAAAACAACACTGAGACACCATCTCCCTCCAGAAAGAATGGCTTTCATTAATTAATGAACCAACAACAAATTTTGGAGAGGATGTGGAGAAAAGGGACACTTCTCCACTGCTGGTGGGAATGTAGACTGACTGATGCAACCATTGTGGAGATCAGTGTGGAGACTCCTCACCACAATAGGATTGGAAATCCCATTTGCACTGGCTATCCCCCTCGTGGGAATTTTCCTAGAGGAACTGAAAACATCATATCATAGTGATATATGTGTACCTATGTTTATAGCATCACAATTTGTGGTAGCCAAATCTTGGAAACAACCAAGATGTCCGTCACATGAGGAATGGTGGAAAAAGTTGTGTTATTTTTATATAATGGAATATTACTCAGCTATAAAGAATGATAAACTTGAAGCATTTATATTGAAGCAAATGGCACTTGAACATGTACTCATAAGTGAAATACACCAGACACACATGTGCAAATATCAGGTAATCTCCCTAGTATAAGGAATCAAAAGACGAAATACAAATTGAAATGTATAACAACAACTAAAAATAATCTAGTCAGATTCTTAGGGTACACTGAACTGCATATGTTGCAGAGTACTAATCAACTTCTCTTTTTGATGGATAAGAACCTATGTTTGCTAATAAAAAATTGGAGAAATGGAAGGGCTGTAAAATCAGTCAACTAAGCTGGGCATGGTGGCGCATGCCTATAATCCCAGCACTTGAGAGGCTGAGGCAGGAGCATTGTTGTGAGTTTGAGAACAGCTTGGGCTACAAAATGAGCTTAAGGCCAGCCTGAGCTGCATAGTGAGACCCTTTCTCAGAAAAAGACAAAAAAAAAAAAATGATTAGTCAACATTTTGGCCATAGCCTATCAATGTCAGTGAAGACTCAGGATATAGGTGAACCTGTAGTGTAACATCATGGAACTCAGTTGTGCCCCATGTTTTCTGATCAAGCAGATTATGGAGCCACAGAGGAATATGATAGATGATCTACAGTGTGCCTAACGAGTGTCACATAGAGAGAAAACTTTCTTTCAGGCTCTCAGAGAGAGCAAACTGGTGAAGCAATGGCCATGACTCATCCACATGGCTGACACTGACAAAGGATCTACAGAGTATGTTACGGGGTTACAGGATAAATCCTGAGGGAACTTGACTGACCTCCTCAGTTTGAAAAGCTACATTTTTATATATTTCTTGCTTTATCTCAGTCTTAACCATCCAGCAGAAAAGTATAAAAATGTGGTATATAAAATATAGCCATAATAATAAGCAAAGCTATAAATGGCTCTAGTCAACAACTTCTTCAATTAACCCACTTGTATTGTGGACTGGTGGACTGTGTTTGATTATTTCGTTGAGTTACGGTAACTATAATAACTGAATGACAATGGAATGCCCATCTTTTACAGGACTGAACAAAAAAGGGCATAAAAAGAAAAAACTATTCTGTATTTGTATAAACAGTACAGTTAGGATAAGTATTCAGTACTTTTGTATAATTCTATGAGAAGCAAGATTTGCACTAATAGTGTTTGAACAGGATATTCTGTCAGCTTCTTGTACTTTGGACAACAGCTAGGAAGATAACAAGTTAGTATTAATTATTGAAACTGTACTACAATTCAGCTTTAAAAAATAAGATAAGTATACATCTACATCCTCTTAGTTAATTGATTAGAGACATCTGCTCCAATGGTATTTGTAAGTAAAATATCAAGAATGCACCTTGTTTGACACAAAACCACTACGAAAACAATATGCAATGTATTAATTATTGAACCTGTCCTGCTAATTTGATTTTAAACTGTCTCAATTCTATTTTTATTCAATCAAATAAAAAGCCAGATATTTAAAATAAATTTATATATTGATTAAACATTAAAATATATGCAATCAATTCTCAGACTTTTGGCTAAGATCAAGCATAAAATATATGCAAATCATATTATTCTCATACACTCATGTATTTTAATCACTTTCCCAGTACATCTTTAATACAAATTAATTTTAATGTTTAATATTCAATTTTCATAAATTTTTCATAAACATGATCATGATCTTCATCAAAATTTAGTTCATTGTCTAATGGACTCCTTTATTTGGCCCTTAATTTGAGTAAGAATATTTAATTCATAGAAAATATAAAAAATACATTACTAGTATGAATTTGTGCTTTTCTATTGACATGGAAAAATATTAAAGCCCAAATTTTTCAAGTGCACTTCGTCCTTATTTGTATTTCAGTGCATTTCTTTTATAAATGTTAATTAGGAAAAACTCATCCCTTTTGTTTCTTCATATGTCAAACTTCTTTCAAATTACTCTAATGTGCTTAAAGCTTAAAATGATTATTTTTCTTAGCTGTACATGAACTGAACATTTCTACTGAAATCACAGATTCTGGGGCTGGTGAGATAGCTCAGTGGACTAAGCACCTGCTTTGGTAAGCGCAGGGACCAGGGTTCTATCCCCATTCCCACATGCATCACTGGACCGGCCCCTGGGGCACACCAAGCAGGTAACTGAATGTGTTAATTTGTGGTGCATGCCTGTAATCCTAGTGCTGGTGAAGCTGTAAATGGGAGGATCACTACAAGTCCCAGCTCTGCAGTGAAACCCTGTATCAAATACATGAAAAAAAAATGCAAACTCTAAATAAATTTCAATAAACGTATAGGTTGTTGTTTTACAAAATATTGAATCCCACTCTGAAGTTTTTAGGTTGATCTATAAAATATAGAGTAGGTGTTTCCTTCTCCTCCTCCTCTTCTTCCTCCTCCTTCTTTGTCTTCTGAATTTTGTACATGTATCATTGTTATCCATTGGTGATTACTCCACTTTTCACAGTGCATAAGAAAACTTTGAAGATTAAAATAGAGCAAAACATGCTGGAAAGCAATCTTGGAAATTTGTTTTACAGATGGTGATGTTTAAACACATGTGCTACAGCTGCATTTGCTAACTTCTAGTACAGTGAACTCATATTTCTTACGATACACATATTTCTTTCTATTTGGATTAGCTTTATATCATTGCTTCTCCAAAAGATTTATGTTAACTATATGGACAGTTACATATTAGCATTTGGGTGAGTTATATTTCCAACATCAACTTTCTTAATCAATAGAAACTTAGAAGTATTTTTTTATTAAATATGATTTCTGAGATTATAATTTTTATAATGTAAGACCAAAAATGGATCCAATAGATATAGATTTGTACTTTTTGAAAATAAATCAATAATAATCACTACATATAAACCAAACCATTATATTTGATTTCAGGACTCCATACTTAAACTTTACATGAAAAAATATTGGACATATACTTAGAATATGTCCAATAAAAATTCCAGCATTTCCATGGACCTTGGTGTCTTCTGATGTTTTCTAGTCTCAGCAAGAACACTGGCATCTAGCTCTTATGAAATGATTATCAACGGCAGACTAGAATAGTGCATGCTTGAGTGTTTAGTTAGAATTTTATCCTTATAAATGAGAAAGAGAAAAGGAGGAAAGAGAGGCAAGAGGGCAAAAGAGATTCAGAGACATAGAGATAGAGAGAAAAACAGAGTCAAAGAAATTTGTAAAGAATCTCATTACAATCCAAGACAAGCAGGCAAGAGTAGTCTCTGTTATGTGTAGAGAAAAAGGGAACTTTTAGGATATTCATGCAAAAAATGAACATAAATACAATAAAATTAGCAGAGTTGTATTATAAGCAGTTCTTGGGCACGTTTACAGTCATCTGAGTGCCAGTGAATCAATGCAATTATTTGGTAAAACTAGTCTTAAAGTAATTGGGCATAGAAAACAATGTGTTAAGCAAGTGCTCTTGCATAAATTGCTTTGTTGGATGTGTGTAGGTTCTTGTGTTGCTGCCTCTTATACGGCAAATTGTGTAGGAAAGTCACTTATGTGTGGCCTGCCCCAGGTCCATTAGGATTCGAATGGACAGTTCCACATTAAATCTGACAAGTTTAACAAGGGCTTTAGTTTCTTGGCTTTGGGAAATGAGTAAGAAATAAGACTAGATTTTCTTCTATATTTCAAAATTAAATAGGGTTAGAACTCAATTTTCTACCCATGAGTTTCTTATATTATACCAAAGAGACTCTAGTGGAGGACAAGATAAGGAGGTGCACCCTAAGTTATTGCAACTACTGATAATAATGTTTTGCAATAACATCCAATTAGGAACAAATTCTAAATAAATGGTATGGGTTTGGAAACAATAAGCAGATTGAGAACTTAACCATTTAAAAGCACATTTAAAATTGTTACTTAGTAGAGTTTTGTTGAATATTCCCAGTAATGTAGATAAATTTCACTATCTGTATAAACTACAATTTTCTATGAAGACTCAAGTTGTGGAGAGCTCAGCGGCTGACAGCTGACCATACTCAGAGTTTGTCTGTGCATGGATTTCAAGCTACAGTAAATTTTTATAAGATTTTGTTTTAAACTCCTGTATTTTGGAACAACGAGTCATCCATGAATGTAATTTGAAATTACAATCACACAAAAATTGCTGATGTTGAAGGTAGAAAACACCCTGGATTAAAGAGTACTTGTGTGTTTAGTTCTTCACTCAGTGAGAGAAGTATGAAAATGGAGAATGAAAAAAATAAATACAAAGAACCCTTTGTCGCTAACATCTGTAACAGCCAATCTCATTAATATTGTAGCCATTTTTTTTTTCACAGCGGGAATAATTTCCACCTCCATTTTATGTTTCAATAAATAATTTAGGAAATGATTAATGAGACTTTTAATTATAGGTTGAGTTTGTTTTAAAACAATCTGTGCCAGTACAGCTGGAAAGGATCAAGCCGTAATTATATCCAGGAAAATCTCCACAGTGAAGCAACACACGTCCACGTGAGGGTGCCCGGGCCTCCTCCGCGGTTCACCTTCACACTTGGCTGCTCAGCTCCGTGCTTCAGAGCAGCGTGCTAATGAGGTCATGGTCATGTTCGCACTCCGCATGTGCCCGCTGGCCCCAGTCTGTCCAGTGCCACAGATTGCTTTTGTAAACTTGGATGGCCAGCTCAAAGATTGCGCCATTCATTCACTGGGATTATCTGGCAACAAAAATCATGAAAGATCCCATGGGAAACCAAAATGACCACCTACTGCTTGGGGGTGAGGGAGTAAGAAAGTGCACTTTGAAAACTCAGGGCCATGACATGCTTCAAAACTACACATGAATTGCTTTGGTTTGATTAGTCTCAAACTTACATTTGGAAAATTATTTAAATGTAGGAATAATGACATAGAAAGCACAAGCATATAAAGAGAGAAAGGAGAAAGAAAGGAAGAAGAAGAAAGGAAGGAAGGAAGGAAGGAAGGAAGGAAGGAAGGAAGGAAGGAAGGAAGGAAGGAAGGAAGGAAGGAAGGAAGGATCATGACTGGAATATTAGACACTATACTGGTCTTTTTTTCCAAGGTATATATACAACCTTGAGCTGATACCTCATTAGCATGCACTCATTATCCTTACCTGGAAAGTTGGAGGGTTGCCTCAGATAACTGCCCACCAGGAAGGCTCTAATAGTTTACAATTCTGTGACTGGAGATGCCAAGCATTGGAAGTGACACTTGCTGGGGCTGCGGGCTGGCACGGGAGACCTGGTGCACCTTCAAAACTTGAACTGTGTCTCGGGCAGATGGCTGCTAGTTGTTAGTTGTCAGGATCTCTTGTTGAGCAAAAGTGTGTTCCCCTGGACTTACAGGTGCATCTGTTTTGTAGCGCTGCTTTTACTGTTTTGCTGCTGGCTGAAAGAGCGTGTCAGCAGCCATCAAGCCGGAGGGAGAACGGTACTGGACTTGAGGAATCTGCTCGCTAACTGTGCTGCTTCAGTTTATCTCGGAAGACTTCTCCCCTAGGCCTGGAATGAATATCTTCTTCCCTGTCAAGTACTGAGAATTATTTTTCACCACAAGCACAGAGTTCTTTTCAGTTTTACATCACTGAATACCTCTCACAGACAAGAAATACTCCCTCTTAAAATGATTTATTTAATTCTACCTAAGAACACTTGTTGAGAAGCAAGGTTCATATGGATTCTTCTAGTACACAAACACACACAATATGGAAAAGCTCTTGCTTGCTACTTTATTTAGCAATATAGCTATAGTTAACATAAGCCTTTCATAAGTGCTTAGCATTTGTTTTACATATCCATGCTAATAAGCACTATATCTAAGTTGACAAATACCTCTTCATGAAGAATATAAATAATTGTACCTAATAAGAAGCACAAACTCTTTTTTGCCTTATGAATTTATCTACAGTAAGGGATGGAGTGTAAATGTTTTTATTTATGAATAGCTTTCTCTTTTGATCCCTGGTCCTGAAAAAGAAAAAGTAAATGCAAAAATAAATATATTTCTTTGGATTTTTCAGGAGATCATACTGACTAACAACTAATAATATATGTACATGATAAAAATATTTCATTTGCTTGAATTCATACGGATGTACATGCACCCATACATGTGTACACATACTTAGAATGTTTGTGATTATTTATTTCATCTTCTATTATACTCTGTTCTTTTTTTATGTATTTAGTACAGGGCTTATAGGGCCTCACTACACAGATCAGACTTGTAGTGATCTTCCTGTTTTGGGCCTCCCAAGTGCTGGGATTATAGGTACACAATGCCACACCCAGTCTTATACTCTGTTCTTGTCCTTGATCAAAATGAGTTTATACCATGTTCCCTGATTCTAAACCTTCTCAAATTTTCTATCAGCTAGGCTATGAACTAAGGGAACTAGTATTAACTGAAATAACATATTGTTTAAGTAATACTCAAGAATCTGGCATATGTGTATTATATAAATGAAAACTGTGGCAAAATAATGTAAACAGATACATATGCCTTCATGAAGAAGAGGGTTTGTGTTTAACTGGGAAAGCACAGAGAACAAAACTTTGTAGCTATTCTTGCCTTTGGATTTCAATATGTATGTCATGCTAGGAAACAAATCTCATATACACAGGAAATAGACAAGTGCATTTATTAATTTTCTTTGAGGTTACTCACTTTTTCCTATTTTTGTATTGATATAAATACTGGGGTCATCAAGTCGTTTTATTTTTCTATTATGTGGAATTTAACTAAAAAGGAGAAATGAGTTGGTAGCTTTTAGCAGATTATATTAATGGTTAAAATTTGTATGCATTTAGTTACTATAGGGTCTCACTACACAGCTTGGACTTACGATGGTCCTCCTGCTTGCAGTCTTCCCCGGCACTGGGATTACAGGCGTAAGCCACCACGCCCAGCCTCTGGCCCGCTGAGCCCATTCGGGGCGTGGGTTTGGGGCAGCATGTGGTGCCAGGCATTGAACCATAGTCCCTGCACTTGCCTAGGCTTGCCTAAGTGGGTGCTCTAGTCTGCTGAGCTACGTCACTGGCCACAGATATCAATATTTTTAAAGAAAATGTGCTTGGAGAAAGAGTAGATTCCAAATGGCAATCATTTAAAAAAGAAATTATAAGAACGTTTCCTTGCCATGTCCCCACTCTTCCACACCAGCTTTTTCTTCATGGTTATCTACACCAAAGAAGAGGATATTTTTGAGAAATATCTAAAGCCAGTATCAAAATTTAAACAGCAAAACATTGAAATTCTCTATTTATGGGTCAGTGAAACACAAGAATAGTTAAAAATCACATTTATTTTATTGTTTTTCTGGAAGTAAGGGCAAATATTATTTAGTGTAAAAAAAGAAGAGATATAAATTGAAAAAAACCAGCCAGGCATGGTGGCGCATGCCTGTAATCCCAGCACTCGGGAGGCTGAGGCAGGAGGATTGTTGTGAGTTCGAGACCAGCCTGAGCTACAAAGGGAGCTTAAGGCCAGCCTGAACTGCATAGTGAGACCCTGTCTCAAAAAGACAAAAAAAAAAAAAAAAAAAAATTGAAAAAAACCAAGAAGAGTTCAATTCATCATTCTTATTGGAGGCGATTAGGTACACAAAACATTGAAAATGACAGATTAAACTTTTAGTTAATAAAATTAAGTAAGGCAAAGGGTTATAAACTAATCTATAAGGAACAGTTAAATCTACACACTACCATAATGTAAAAAATTAAGAAAAAGCATCCTACTTTAATACTATGTATTAATATTATAAAAATACTGATTGTATCCTGATCTATCATCCCTCTTTAAAAAAGTCACCCATAAATCACTCAGATGATCTTTTTCAGCAATATGTAGTGTTAATATTCTTGTACATAATATTTCTGTTTGCCTAACAATGATGAAAAGTAAAAAAGGAAGAGCGATAAAGCAAGTTTTTCATTTTAAAAACAGATTTCAAAGCAATTATAAATGAAATAAATTTTAAATTACTTATGGGCTTCAAAAATGACAGCATATTTGGGTTATCATCTTTATGTTTTACACATATATTTTCTGAATATGAAACAGAAATTGGTAAATTCTGTGCTTCAAGTTTTCATGCGGTTTATAAATCAAAACTGTAGCATGAAGTACAAAATATTCCTTGAGTTCTTATTGAGAATGTCTAGCTATCTTATAATGGAAAGCAACTGCTCATTTTATGAACTTAACAATGACATTTAAAAAACTACAAGGGATAATTCCAATGTTGCATCATGTAGGCAGTGTTGTGGAAACTGAGTACACACTTTTTCACAAAGTTATTGGTGACTGAATTTGTCACAACTCTTACAATAGCCTCTTGCTGTTTTATCTTGTCCTCCCTTCTGTAAAGTAGAAGTTATGCCAAACTGAATTGACATGTGTAGAATGTTTTAGTGCTGATTCGAATTACACTTATTCCTCCTATGCCATCTTGTACCCATGCTAAGGTAACACCAATGGCAGAAAATACATAAATATCAGGAAAAAACTTACTTATTCCCCTAACAGCTACCCCTGATCTTTGTGATTTGGAGAAATAACTCAAGCTTGATGCTAAAGAAACAATCAGAGTAAGTGATCATATATGCTTCCAAAAATGTGCTGGAAGTAATGTACTTTGAAATTAATTCAGTTAACCAGCAGCTTGATGGGTTTAAAACAAAAATTAGAGAAATGGAAGAGAGGGTAAAACTACTGGAGAAACACAGTAGGGAACGTAAGTAGAGGTGGAAACCGCTGTGGAACAGATTGCTGTTATAATTAGAGACAACATTTCACTCTCTTTTAAATACAAGTCCTTGGAAATTGGTCCCAGTGAACAAGGGGGAGGCACAGCTGCTTGGAGTACAGCTGGTGGGACTGACGGCAACCATAGCCAGCTCCATGTAAATCACTGGAAAAAAACTAGCTCACTGAGTAATGGTGACACCTGGCTTGAGCTATGAAACCATAAATACATATTGTTCTCAAGGAAATAAACTACAATGTTGGGGAGAATTAAAAAAATACTCGTCTGATACAAAATATATTGCCTGCACAAGCTTTCTCCAAGTAACTACATTAGTTAAAAAACAAGCCAAATAAAGAATAACCCATTTACTTTTTGGTGTTTTAAGATCTTCATTGGCTTTATTTGCAGTTTCACAATCAAGCAACAGCATTACATAAAATGTTGTAAGTGATCAGAGAGCATGATGAAGGGAGGTGAGTTTTATGTACACAGAAGGGCTTGGCAAAAGCAGAAGCAAAACAAAAGCAGAGTGCTCATTCCAAAGTCACCTTCCTGGTAAGGCGTGGATAGGGAGACAGAAAAGTAGGAAAACATACGTATGAGGTGACTTCAGGCCACTTCCATTACAAGGCTGATATATTTAAATATTATGTGATCAGTGACAGTGGTTGTAATTTTCACATGAAGTTGCCTTTTGTTTTATTTCAGTCATGTGAAGTGACACAACACCTCATAATTAAGTGTCTCCTTCCTGAACAGCCAAAGAAGTCCTGAACTGATGTTCTGGAAGTGTCTTCCAATAGTCTGTTCTGGCGCTCTCAGCACCTCCATGACTTCTTAGGAGATTGCAGAGCCTCAGCCTCCCCTGTACTTTATCTTGCTCTGGGATTGCTGGACAATTTCCATAGTAAGGGATGTGTGCTATTTTGGCCAGGTTTGATCAAAATCTCAGAAATCCCAGTATATGTACACCTAGTACTCTCATCTTTTGGTGTTATCAAATATTGACATCTCTATCCAAATATTTTACTTTTCATAGCCCACAGGGAATAGTTTTTACCAGTTCATTAGCTGTACAATTGTACAAGCAGACTGTAGATTTCCTTAGAGAGGTTGTTATGATATTTGTCAAAAACAAATTATCTGCGAGTTGGAGGACTGGATGAGCTGAGACGGGACCCTGTGCCGTGGCCCAGGGGGACTTCACAGGCTTCCTCTGCTTGACCTCCCTGCATCACACTTGGATACGACCCAAGATGCCAGCTATCACAATCAAGATAACTGTCACTTTCCTCACTTTCACTTCCTCCCATCAGGGAAGAAGGTGATGTAAGAGGGGGAAATTGTATGACCAGAATTCAAATACCCATCCATTGCTTCTTTTGTGAGCACTCCTTTCTGTTGGAGTGCTTCATGGGATTAACATCATAAGGAAAGGAGCACAACTTTTTTCTTACAGATGAGGAAATTATGATTTTATTAAATTATGATTTTTTCATGTCAGTTTAATAAGCAATTGTTACTATAACTTTCTGTGTAAAACTAAGAAATATAGTAATCCTAATTTCATCTCTCCTTTACTTCTACAGAAAACAAATACTTGCCATGTCTCATTTTGACGTTTTAATAGTCATTCATTTTTAAGTGTGCCATGACCACTTCTTCCCATTTTCACTTGGAAGAGTACAAAGGACACAAGAAAGACAACAGCTGGGTCTCGCAGCTAAATATCATCTGAGGACTATGCTAGATCAACAAATACAGTTGCTCAGAGAGGTCTGAAAACAGATAACTTTGCTAATAAAAGTTTTTAAAAATTTTACTCCTCTCCCAGGATAGAATTTTAACTGAATTCTATCAATGAACTTTCCTGAGGTTCCAGGTATTATATAGATTGTTGCACTTTATTATTCATCCATTTACTCATTAACTCTACAGATATTTATTGAACATCTGCACTTGTAGAGTTTACATTATATTTAGGAAAGGATGGGATGATAAAATTCATAAACAAACTTCCCAGTTAGTAAGAGAAGAAAAACTCCATGGATGAAAGCAGTCTTAGAATAAGCTAAGAGAGGTGAGGGGCTCTGGCAGAGACCAGGGCATGAGACTTTATGCAGAGAATGTGATCATGTGAATCTACGGAAGTGGAGGGAAACACTGCCTGTTATGGAAAATGGATGTAGGCAAAGAAAACTCAGGAACATGCCTAACATGTTGAAGAAACAGAAGTTAATTTTTTTCAAAATATAATAAAACATAAATGAAGAATCCAGATATTTTTAACCTACTCTCTCATTCTTTTTTTTTTTCTTTCTGTATTTTAGGGAACAGTCTACATGGTGTTCAGGGTCTCACTACAAGATCGGACTTCATAGTGATCCCCCTGTTTACAGTCTCCCAAGAGCTGGGATTACAGGCATGTGCCACCACACCCAGTCACAATTGCCATCTCATTGCACCCCAGGGGCAGGGCTGGCATGGTAGGCCTGGGAATCGAACCTCTGGACCCTGTACCTGCTTGCAAGCACTTTAATCCACTGAACTATTTGGCTGGCCCTTCATTCTTAAGATTCTTTGTATTTTTGTTTATTTTTAGTTTAGCTTTACAGATCACCAATGAATTATTTTCATTGTTCAGCTGATGAGAATCGTGATATTGTTTATTGACACCCCAGATCTATTTTCCAAAAGAGTATCCTTCAATTTGAAATAACCATGGAGAAAATAGAATTGAGGTGTAATAGAGCTTAAAGTCAACTTTATTAAATTGAATTTCTTTGGACTTGAGACGACATCTCACTTTTTCTATAGCCTTCAGGTAAACACTTCCAAAGAGGTATTTTAATAACCATTTAAGCACACAAGGACAGCTGCTTTGGTGGTCTCAGAAAGGATGAAAAATTGCACATGTCATCTGCCTGAGCAGATACTAAATTACTTCGGCCGACAGGAACTTTATTTGCCTAGAGGGTTATACTCTCACTTGAGGTGTTAGGAAAACAATAGCCTAAACTTCCTATGACAGAAAATACATCAGTGAAAACTCAGCATCACTTTAATCCTTCATTATGTCCCCTGTTACTAGTGGTCTAAACTTTCTATGATAGAGCCTGCATCATTGAAAATCTGGAATAACCTTAATTTTTTGCTGGGTCCTATGCTATTATAAGATCATGGTAATATGTGTTTTAGGGAATGGCAAGTATTTGGTCAGTTTCTTAATACACAATTTGAAAATATTTCACACAATATATTCAATCAGAAGAATGTATAGTTTACATAGATTTAAATGAACATTTTCTATTTGTGATTTACTTAATTTGTAAATACAATGCTACATTGCTTTTAGAAACACTGTAATATAATCAATTGCTTGTTGTTAATGTGCTGAAAAATATTTGATGGACTGAAATTGTTACTTCACCATTATTTACTTTGAATACCTATATTACCACGGGAAACTGTAATAAATTGGGGGACATGAATGCAATATATCAGTTATCAAATTCCTTTATGGGGTTAACGTTGTGTATAACTCCATACGAAAAGGAAATTTTCATTTTACATGAAAATGTTAATGAACATGGTGGTTTTTAGAATTAAGACTGAACATGGAATAATGAATAGGCTTCTAAGGTTCACGAAACTATACAGAATTGTAAAGACATTGGCGAATATTTGCCACATCAGTGGAGAACAGACTGGAGTAAAATTTCATTGCCGCCCTTAAACCTCAATCATCTTATAACAAAAGAGTTATGGAATTTATCCCAGACTCTGATTTCTTCCTTCAAAAGAAGTATGTGCCTGACTTGTTGTTCTTCCTTGCATGAAGGAGGAGAACAATGTGCAGATATGTTCTAACTGTGCATATGGATCCATTTCTCCCATAATACTTGTACATGGCACTTATACAAGCAGCATCCGAAACTTCTAAAGGTTATAAGGTTATATTTATAACATAATGCTTTAAAAGTTTATAAATATTATGTGAAACATACACATTTTCTGAAAGAGATGAACTAATAATTGTTTTTTATTTACCTTTTTTTTATTTTACGAAAAGGTCTACAGAGTGTTCAGGCTCTCACTACTAGATCGGACTCGTAGTGATCCACCTGTTTACAGCCTTCCAAGAGCTGGGATTATACCACGTCCAGTCTTTATTTTCCTTTTTGTACCTAGGATCAAATTCTGGCCTTTGTGCTTACCAGGCAGGCACTTATGTCACTGAGCTATCTCCCCAGCAAAACAAATAAATAATCAATAAATAATATTGTTTATATTAGTCTTATGAAATATTTTTACATAGGTGTAAAATTCTTGTATTTCAAAATCCATCAATATGCATTAATATACCTAAAAATATTTAATTCAATAAAAATATACTTTTGTTACAGTATTGAATATTGACATTAAGAATTTTTGTTTGTTTATTTGCTGCTTATTTGTTTGCTTTTGCAGCACTGGAGATTAAAACAGGACTTTCACACTGACCTACCTCTCTTGACCTATTTCATTGTTCATTTTGAGAAAAGGGTTTGGCTAAGTTGCTAAATTATTAAGACTGGATTCATACTTCTCATCATCATTTTTTGGATTACCAGCATGCTGGCTATCTATAGGTTTTTAGTTAAGAAAAACTAAAAAAAGGAATGAGTAGCCATCCAAATAACTCAGCAGATTTAAGCACCTGCAGGCAGGCCCAGAGGTGGGGAGTTCAATCCCTGGGCCTGCCTTGCTAGCCCCACCCCCAGGGCACTCTGAGATGGCAATTCAGACTGGATGTGCATGCCTGTAATCCCAGCCCTTGGGAGGCTGTAAAAGGCAGATCACTATGAGTCTGATCTAGTAGCGAGACCTTGAACACCCTGTAGAGCCTTCTCTAAAATACAAAAGAGAGAAAAAAAAGAATAAACATAGCCTTATACTTCAC
>PVKA01021746.1:15489-38266 GCA_004027165.1 Ctenomys sociabilis
AGGTTCAATAGTGTTACTGATACGTTATGATTAGTAGCTTAGTTGTGGGCCAGTGAGATGGCTAAGTGGACTAAAGTACCTGCTTAGGCAAGCTTAGGCAAATGCAGGGACCAGAGTTATATTACTGGAACCAAATTCTGTGCCAGCCCTGCCCTAGGGCTGGCTGAGTCATCCAAAGTCCAGACAGAGTGGTGGATGCCTATAATCCCAGAGTGGAGAAGACTGAAAGCAGGAGGATCACCGCAAGTCTGGGCTGCATAGTGAGACCTGGAACAATCAAGTACATTAAAAAATATCTTGGTTTTGGGTTGGAGTTTGGGTACTGAATCTGTAAAAGTTTTATCAACTCCCTGCTATAAACTGTATGAGGCACTGATTTGTTGTCAGAAATGCGTGTAATACAGAACATATATTGATAGGATTATTCTATGATATTCACCCACAAAATTAAGTTCAAGAGGGCATGGAAGACGTGTCCACAGAGTCGAGACCCAAAGAACCCAGCTGAGGCCCTGATCCTGTGTCAGTGTCCTCCTTGCGGCCAGTTAGAGGCCTAGAGCCCACGACAATGTCTCATGCAAGTCTGTATCAAGGATCTGCACTGGGAAAATCCCAAGGCCACTGGTTGAAGCTAAAAATTCTGCACTGGTGAGATGAAGGATCCGTTCCAGCAGGCTGGACTTCTGCACTGGAGCCAGGAAATGACGCTCAAGGTAAGGACCAAAGCTCCTCTCAAAGAACCCCAGACATCCTTAGCAACAGTGAGGACCAGAGTTCCTCCTTGGGTGAAAATAACTGTGTGTGTCTCAGGAAAACCAGCATGACTGACTTCTCCAACACAATCAACAACATACCGTCTTGCCCTCTAGTTCTCCTTTCACACTGTTGACAATAATCCTCAGGTGGGCCTTCTAGGTCAAGAACCATAATGGTTTAGTTCATCTGGGTGTTACGAGTTGACCATTAGTTAATCCACCACATTTGTCTTCTTCATGCATAGTTTACTTTTGTCACATAAGTACTGTGGAGAAGAACTGCTCAGACTGTAGTGGCAAATGACAGTAAGTGAAGATAAGGCCCCACAAAAAAGACCAAATGGGAAGGCACAGAAAAGCTTTTATTGTGAGCTTGTGACTGACTGATGTCCTGATTTTGGGGCCAGGACTCCAAAATGTCAGTCCCCTTTGGACTTTTCCTTCAGGTTATGTACTTTTCAGGTTTCCATAGTAACCACACTATCTCGTTTTCAGAAATTGTAAAAAAAATGTTACACAATTGCCAGAGTTTAAATTTCCTGTACATGGTTGGTCGACCATCTGCCCATCATGGGGCATCGTGTTCTATTCCCCAAGTTGCTTTAAATATTTGTTCTTATTTTATGACCCTGGTTTTCTCTAGGTGGGTGTATGGCTAGATACATAGTTTGAATAAACTTAAGTGACCCTTTCTTACATGGCATTAAAAGAAAAATGGAGTACCTTGAGCACTATCAAGACAAAGTGTGGTGGCTTGAATTTTGTCCTCTGATACTTTAATTTGTTTAGTCTTCCTTTACTTCTTTCTTAGCATACAGAATTTACCCTCATTCTTGCAAAAATTAGCTTCTAACTCTTTAGGCAACACGTCTGCATTTCAAGGTAGAGAATAGAGGAAAGATGTGAGGCAAAAATCAAATGTTAAAAGTGTATGCTAATAGGTCTGCCAAACCTAACAATCTAAATCAAGAAAGAGATAAAAGCAATTGGTATGCATTTGAAAATTCTCTCTCTCTCTCTCTCTCTCTCAATATATATATATATATATATATATATATATATATATATATATATATATATTAACTTTTTCTCTGTAAATATAAGAACCTGGAATGAAAAGATATGTGGTTATTGACAACAATTTGCAAAGTTAGAAAATAATATTCACATTTTAATAGGAATGAAATACAAAAGATGAACTATTAACTAGACTAGAATAGTTCATGTAATTCAGGAACAGAAATAAGGCAAAAATTAAAAGCAAAGCTTAAATCGAGGATAGACACCAGTGGTTAAGCTCTGGAAAAAGTCAGGTACTGAGAAATCACATATATCAACATTATAATTGCATTGACTGAGACTAAAGAAAATGAAAGAAAAATGCACCCTTTAAAGTACAATACTTTTAAGCTTCCTTTTGTGGATAAACTTTTTTTTTTTCTTTTGAGAAAAATAAAGAGAATACAAACTCTCTGTACTATGTGTACCAGCAGGTTTCCTTCTTTTGGATAAAAACAGAGAATAAATATGAACAATTCATAGCTGTTTCAAGGAAAGTGCTAACATTTATGGTGGTCTTTTTTTTCAGTATTAAGAGGATTAATGTAAAAATTTATTTTTATCATGGCTGGAGTATTTAGAATTACAGTGTCAATATATGATACTCAAAAGCACCATCCCTAAAGACTGCTTTTCAGATGCATTACAGAGTCACAGCAAAATCACGAGACAGAGGTAGGAGTCTGTCATAGGGCTCTTGTTGCCCCAACTTGGAGGCTCCTTTACCAGCAGCACCTTCTGAGAGTGGCACCTTGTCACCACTGATGAACATAGATGAATGCACCATGATTGCCCCAAGTGCACGAATTGCATTAGAGTCCTGTCTTGGTCTTATATGACCAAGTTGGTTCTCAAGGAAAGCAGACAGCAAACATAGATGTATGATGCAGGTATTCCACTCAAGTAAATAGTGCATCTATTACATTCATCTCACTAGACTACTTACTTTTTTAACATGTTTAGTATTGAGTCTACAGAGTCTCACTGCACAGATCCAACTCACAGTGATCCTCTTGTTTTTTTAGTCTCCCAAGCATTGGGATTATAGGCACACACCACCAAGCCCAGTCTCAATCTCTGTCTCAGCATGTCCCAGGGGCAGGGCCAGCACAGCATGCCAGGGATCAAACCTCCGGCCCCTGCATCTGCCTAAGTAGGAGCTTTAATCCACTGAGCTATCTGGCCAGCCCTTCACTATTCATTATTGAATGTCTTGGTATTTCATCCTAACCATAAAAAGATTTATGTCTTATTGGAGGTCAGTTTATTTGACTATAATCTAATCACCAGTGACATAATAACCAAACACTGTAAATATATGTAAACAATATGATTTTGAATGACTATGTGTGCATATAAACACACATAAGTACTTTAAAAGGAATAATTGGGCTGTTACTTAAATTAAGTAACTTAATGAAAGTACTAGAAATAAATTTGCACTCTGTAGTAAGCAATTAGTAAAATGTAGTTTGCTTATGAAAATGTACAACCTCTATAAAAAAGTGTATTTATATAGAAAATTGCTTCTTAGTAGTAAGAAATTGTCATTGGTTTCCAAAACTGGGGTCTCACAATGGTTTTTAGTAGCAATGTTATGCACATGTCTAATATACAAAATATAAGAGAACTTGCCAATTAAAACATAAATCTTTGGAGTCCTACTTCTGTATCTACCTATCTAATGTTTAAACATATGTAATATGTCAAAATAAGTGTACAGATAAACATACTTTTCAATTTTTATTTATTCATTTGTTCACTTATTTATTTGGTACAGGGTCTCACTATGCAGCTCAGACTCATAGTGATCCTCCTGTCTCAGCCTCCCCACTGCTGGGTTGCAGGTGTGTGCTGCCCACCATGCCTGGTTTCAGTGCCCGATGCAGTGCTGGGCTTGCATGGCATGCAGTTCTGGGGACAGAACCCAGGGCCTTGTGTTTGCTGGGCAGGCACTTAGTACACTAACCCATCTCCCCAGATCCATACTTCTAGTTTAAAATCTTTTAAATTCTAAATGTTCTCATCAATCTACTGTTGATTATCTGATATTAATGAATTATGAACGTAACTAGTGTTTATTTTTCTTAAAAAGTAGTTTCATTAAATCTTCCCATTATAATATATTTCTAAAAACTTTGAACAACCAAAATAATTAGACTGTTGGTTTGTACAATTAAATTGGGCTATTGTTTTATATCATTTTCTCTTCTAATTTATGATAATGTTGCACTTATACTATCCTTTTGCACATTATCTTTGTTTTCTTTATAAATTAATCCAGAAATTAATATATTACACTTAGTTATTTTAATAAGGGTTGGCATTCTAAATATGGAATGAGTAATATAGTACACATACATAGATTTGGATTATTTGGAATGTATTTCAGGTGTAGGAAGAGCATGCTCTCAGAAGTAGTCTTCTTAGATTACAGTTCCTCTGACAAGAATTTAGATCACACATGCTTTCTAAGCTTGTCTTGATATTACTACTATTTATTTTTGAATTGTATAACTGTCAATAAATTTCACTTTGTTTGTTTTGTATTTCAGGGAAGGATCCACAGGGTGTTCAGGGTCTCACTACTAGATCTGACTCTTAGTGATCCACCTGTTTACAGCCTCCTAAGTGCTGGGATTACAGGTACGCACCACCATGCTCAGTCTCAATCACTATCTCAATGTACCCTGGGGGTCAGGGCCAGCACAGAAGCCTTGGTGATCGAACCTCTAGCCCCTGTACCTGCTTGCAGGCACCTTAATTGGCTGAGCTATTTGGTCAGCCCTAAATTTCACTGTTTAAATAACAATGATACGTAGACCTCAATTCTAAAAGCTTGTGTTTTCATTAATCTTCATATGTGTACATGTGTATATCTATCACATACCTCACATGCAAATACTTAAATGTAATGAAATAATTCCTGTATTTCAAATATTCAATACCCGACTTTTTGTGGGTTACTTCGAATCAAACTCATGGCCTTTCACTTGCCCAGAAGGCATTGTGCAGTAGGGCTACATACCTTAGTTTTGTTAATGATACTAACTTTAATAGTGGATTTCTAACTGATGGCTTGAATATTTGTCTGATTTTGGTAACTTAATAGTTTTGCTGAATATTGATACTTCCAACTTACACATTTGCTTTTATCTCAGTATACTAAATATAAGTGTCTCAAATTGTCAGCATAAGTCAACATATAGTTTTGAGATATTTTATAGGAGGTTTTACTTTTTCATTAATATTTTGTTGAGGTTCACATGACATGCAAGAAGTTTCATATGATGAATGCCCACAACTTGATGAATTTAGTGACAAATATATAGCAGTGCTACTCTCACTATTACCTAAATCACTAACCTACTCCTCATCTCCAGATGTTTATTCCATCTGTTTTTATTTATTAGTGTTTGTCAGAGGATAGAGGAAGAAATGAAGATGTGCTCTTCAGTGTGTTCTGAGTCTGGAATAAGCTAACTGGAAAAGTTCCAGATCCACAGAACTTACTCATCTTCTATGATTTCTTTTCTTTTCTTTTTTTTTTTTTTTTTTTTTTTTACTGGAAATTTAACTCAGGATCTTGTGCTTGCCAGGCAAGTGCTTATTTTACTGAGCTGTCTCCCTGGCCCTTCTATGATTTTGTAAGCTTTGACTTGTACAGTGCTGCAGTCAATAAGACTGCACTGTACACATAAACATTTGCTAACAGGCTTCATTTTTTAAGAACGTATTTGGTACAAGGTCTCACTGTGCAGCTCAGACTCGAAGTGGTCCTCCTGGTTTCAACCTCCCCAGCACTGGGATTACACGCATACCCTATCATGCTCAGTCTCTGATGCCAGCTCAGCATGGCAGGGATGGTGACTAGGTTGAACCTGGGTTAGTCTGCTGAGCTATCTTGCTGGCCCTTGCATCATATTTTAAATGTTCTTATTAAAAATGATGAACTGGGGGGATAGCTTGACAGCCTAAGCATCTGCCTGGCAAGTACAAGGGCAGGGGTTCAATCATGGGTACCATATGCTGTGCTGGCCCTTGAACCCAGGCGTGTTAGTGCACAACTGTAATCCCAGTACTGAGGAGATTGAGACAGGAGGAACACTACGAGTCTGAGCTGCATAGTGAGACCTGTACCAATTAATAAATAAATACATAAATAAATTTTAAAAATTTAAAAACTAATAATGATATACTTTTGAGGCATATTTTGAAGTGCATGTTCATAAAACAAAATTGAAATCTATTATCTATTTCTCTTAAATATAGAACTGAGTTTTAGATCATTTTTGGGTCTACACACAAACTGAGAAGCCCAGATTTCCTCCCTATGTGCGCATCTGTGCCCTATTAGAATGGGAACTTTGTTATAAATGATGAATGAGCATCAAGACATCATTACCACCTGAAGCCCATATTTTACATCAGGGCCCAATCTTGGCTGTCCTAAGGTCCTAAGATCCTATAGTCTTATTTGCAAGTTCCTAAGGTCCTTAGCTTTCTTCAGTTCCTATGGTTAATACATAAATAATGATATCTATGTATTGTATTGTCACACAGTATAGCTTTATTGTTTTAAAAATACCCTGTACTCCAGTTATTCTTTTCGTCACTTCCTCTTTTGCCAGAAACTACCAATTATTTTCTTGGCATATAGTTTTGCATTTTTCAGAATGCCGCATAATTGGAGCCATGCAAAATGCAGTGTTTTTGGAATGGTTACTTTCACTTGCTATGCACTGAAAGTTTCTCCATGTCTTTTCTTGGAATGATAGCTCATTCTATTTTAGCAATGAATAATGTTACACTTTATAAAGGCACTAATCTTTATATAGCCTTTCACCTATTGAAGGACAATTTTTACCTTGTGATTAAAATAGATATAAAAACATGTGTGTGCAGGTTTTATATGAAATAAGATTTCAGTAGATTTGCATACATGACAAGAATGCAATTTTGAGAATCACGTGGTATTTGTGTCTTCTATATATCAAGAAACTACCCAATGACTTCAAATGATGGTACTATTTCACTTTCCTTCCTGCTGTGAATGCAAAATATTGCTGCATCTCTTTCCTAGCACATGGTAGTATTTAATATTTTGGCCATTCTAATACTGCTTTCTATATGTAACCATGTTGTTTTTTGATGTCTCGCTATAGTTTTTGTTCTACGCTAAATAACAGCTAATTGTAAAGCATATGATGAAAATTCCATTTTTTGAATACTCCGAAATATAGAATGACTTCCTCAGAAATTTTAGTGATTTATTTACTTTGTATGTTGTCAGCATTTTTAATGCTTGTTTCTCTGAAAAGTTCAAGAATTATGTTTTCCTCCTTTATATTTTCTTCACGTAGGTGATCTTTCCTGCTCCACTCATCTATATATTTATGCATTCATAGATATTTATTTGTTTGCTTATATTTTCCAGTAACATACATTAAACCTAGAGCCTTTGTATTGGACTAAATTCCCAGTCTTCTTTGTAGTTTTTATTTTGAGAAAGGGTTTCCCTAAGTCACTAAATTACCCAGGGTTCAAATTTTCTATCGCAGTCCCTAAGAGTTCTGGGATAACAAGCATGCACCACCAACAGTTTTAGATTATATATATATATATATATATATATATATATATATATATATATCCATCCATATATCCATGTGTAACTATATCTATAGAAACATATACATATATTTGTACATGCTTTTCCCATGTCTGACAATGTTGCTTTCTCAGAGTTTCTCTCATTATTCTTTACTAACAGATTGGTTGTCAATGACCAGACCTAGGGAAAGATATCAATGAGTCACAGCAATCTACTTCCATTTTTGCTCTTATAGGTACAGGAGAAATTAGTCTACTTAGCTCTGAAGCAGAGAGGAAAGCTACAGTTTGTGATGGCCTAAGGAAAGTTTTTCACTTATTGAGAAAAAGACAGAAATAGAGAGAAAATTCCATTGGCTCTATTCCTTCTTAACAAATGCAGGAAGATCTTACAATTTAGCTGTTTTGTGAACACAAAGGAAGAAAAATATATTGAAAATAAAGGTGAAGATTAAAAATCACTTATGTTCTTACGATGTTTTCTCCTGGAAAACACGTGTTTCCATCCACTTGGCTCCATAAAATCACTACTTATGTAATATCAAGGACTTTGTTTAATGTTTTAATATTAAGGAAAATATATCTAAACTCATACAATTCTGCAAATAAAAAGTGTGTCTGGCTGTGTTCACACCATTGTAACATTAATAATCACATCAACAAGAAGTATTATTTATTTTTGTGTCAATCTAAGATCAATGATTGCAAATATCCCTATTACTTACATATCTATCTCCTCTTAAATTCAGATTTGTATTATAGGATATTTAAAATAATTCCAATTTTTAATATTTATCTTCACCAAATTAAATGATATTTTGGAAAGAAGAAACAAAAAGTTTATAGCATCATATGCATTTTCCAGTTGCTTCACTTACTTATAAAAAATAAATACAAATCGCATTTGAGCCTTAGCTAAAAATCTACTACCTATATTTTTTACTTCCTTCTTTTTCATTACTTTTCTAAAGTGGTTGTTTATTTTGACCTTGAAAACACCAAATATTTTTATGCAATCTCTTCTTGGTGACAAGCATCCCCTTTACCAATGCTTTCACACTAAACATACACTTTATTTACTTATTTATTTATTTTTTTTACATAACCGGGGATTGAACTCAGGCCCTTGTGCTTGCCAGGGAAGCACTTATTCCACTGAGCCATCTTATGTAGTTTGGAAAATAAAGTTTTCTTGTTGTTACAGGTACTTTTGAGTTATAAGGTAGTTAAGCCATGACCTAAATTAAACGCTTATTTTCTTCCACTACAAGTTATAATTAAACCCAAGCTTGTTATCATCGTTGGCAATGCCTTCAACTGTCTAACTAAATCTTCATGAAGCTCCCTGAAGCTCACACTTGCTGAGAAAGCAAAATTGTAAAAGCTAAGGTTGGCTTTTAGTTTACATCTAGAAAGAAATATAATAAAAACTTTTCCACATTTGAATAATTTTGTCTGATAAATCTATTAGGTATATGGCCCAAACCTCATTTTATTTTATTTTATTTTATTTTATTTTATTTTATTTTATTTTATTTTATTTGTCTTTTTGAGACAGGGTCTCACTATGCAATTCAGGCTGGCCTTAAGCTCACTTTGTAGCTCAGGCTGGTCTTGAACTCACAACAATCCTCCTGCCTCAGCCAAACCTCATTTTAGATATATTTAATATAAAATTATGATAGCTGGGTATGGTGGTTCATGCCTGTAATCCCAGCACTCAGAAGGCTGAGAAGGAGATTCGTTGTGAGTTCTCAACCAGCCTGGGTAATAGATAGGACTCCAGGCCAGCCTGAGCTGCATAATGAGACCCTGTCTCAGAAAGACAAATATACATACCTACCTACATACATACATAAAATAAACTTATGTTGCTCTTTGTCTCACACATTATATTGTAAATAGTCAATCTATTTCTGGAAACATGTCTTGAATGACTATATGGTTGTTTGTTCTCTATTTCAATTAGATAAATTGTATGTAAATAACACTTATGTATAATATTAAATATGATTTTTAAAATGTACATTTCTTAGTATTGAGAATTTCTACTTTGTGAAAAGGAGATAAAATTAAGAAAGTGACTGATTAAGTAATTGAGGTAAAGTTAGATAAATTTGTCAAAGTTCATCATCATAGAGTTTGTAATATAAATATATAATGTATATGTATAATATGTATATATCATAAATTTGTACAGGTAGTTATCATTTTAAGAATTCATCAAACTGCCTATTACATAGTAGTTGCCCCAATCAATTTTTGAATACTTACTATTACAACAAAAATTTTAGAATCTATTTTTATGAATACATGCTTGAATATGAAAATAGACTTTAAATTAATTCAGGAAGCAATGGAAACATCTTAGCTCTTTAATATGAACCCTCTACAGTGAATTTCTAACTTCCAGTCAACTTATTATACCCAGCTGAGTTAAACTTGTGAGGTGTTGGTTGAGGGAGGCCCAGCTGAGGATTGTTGTCAGCTGCACAAGAGCAGAACAGGAAAAGCTATCAGTATGCTGTTAGGGATGCTGTATGGAGAAGCTGTTGGAGCTTTTGGAAGCTGCTAGAAGCTCTTGGGCTGTTCCACTGCAAGACCCTGTCATGTTCGATTTCCCAGTGAGCTTTGGATGAGCTTTGGTCCTCATTTTGAGCCCTGCTTCTTGGCTCTGGAGGGAAGATGATGCATTGCTCAGCTTCATGGAGCAGCTTGTCGTATTGGCTTTCCCGGTGGGAACTTGGCTTTTTTCATCATTGGAGGAGCCCACGACCTCACTGTTGCTGAGGATGGCTATGGTACCGTTGGAGGAGCTCTGGTGCTTACCTTGAGAGTTGTTTCCTAGCTCCAGTTCAGCTCCCTCAGCCTGCTAACAGATACTTTATCTCACTGCCATAGACTTCCTAGCTTTCCCCACTGACCTTTGGGCCTTTCCAGCACAGATCCCTGGAGCAGGCCTGCATGAGACTTTGTTGTGTGCTCTAGGCCTTCATTTGGACTGGTAGGCATTGCTATGAGCTCTAGGTTTTCAACTGGACTCAGGCAGAATGTTAGGATTTAGACCCTCAGCTGGAGTCTTTGGCATGTTTGTGTGTGGACAGATTTCTTGCACTTCATGTTTGTGAGTCTTGGGTGATTCATTATAAAGCATTATGATAAAATGTGTCCTGTGGTATATTGCTGCCTTTGCAAAAACTCCAAGGCACGAGGCCCTCTACACTGAAACACATTTTCATAAAAAATAACTTTAGAAAATGTGTACATAAAATCTTTCTCATAGCCACTTATAATTATATATTAATTTTATATACTAATTATATATATTAATTTCATATCAATTATATATAATAATTATTTATATTTCATAGTTAAAATGACTAGAAAGAGGTTCTTTTTTGGTAGACCAGACTTTATTAACAAAGCATGGCAATTGTTTGCCCTCTCCCTACCCCATTCTCCGCAGAGGTTTGGAAATGCACAGAGCCTTTTTTGAAAGCTGCAGTGACTGAGGTTGGTATAAGCATTCATTTCTAAGCAGGGAAGAACTGCAAAACATCCTGAAGTGCATGCACATGACATTCTATACAAAAAGAGTTATCTATTTTGGAAATGTCAAAAGCATCCCTATTTGAAGCACTGGGAGGCTGATTCACAATAGCTCTAAGTGATTAAAATTCAGATTTCTGAATGTAGAATGCCACGTGTTATCACACATCTTAAATGCAATAGTATAACAATCTAACTTGAGTTAAAATATATATTAAATTATAATCTTGAACTTATTTGTTAAAGATTCTTTTATAAATTAAGCGTTCTAAAACATACATGTTAGACCTTTCCTGATATTTAAAAAATAAAAATTCTTCATGGTACTTCCCGACAAATAAGTAAGACATAAAACTTGTCACCATTTGATTAAAGACATTGTTTTAAAAGCTTTAATAATTTTTAGCAATATCTCTACTGTCACATTTCAAGGTTTTACTTGTTTTGTCAGTAGTAATTAAAATATGTCTCCAACATGAAATTTGTCAATTTTATAACAATTTAATGATAAATATATCATATTCTGATGATAAATAAAACTTCAGATATTATTTTCTATTCATTTAAAATGATTCATATTTCTCTTTAAAATTTAGCATGGAGTATAAACTAATTTCTTCAAACTATGACAGACGATCATGATAAATATTGCTATTTTTATCATTTTTATAAATCTTCCTTCGGATTGAATTTTGGATGACAGATTCTTCGGTTATTTAATCCTTCAGTAAGAGGAATGGCTGCTGCTTCTCATAGATCTTTGCTTGTTCTTACTTTGTTACAGCTGTCTTTGTGTTCTCCAGTGATTTGTTGGTCTGTGT
This sequence comes from Ctenomys sociabilis, assembly GCA_004027165.1. Lineage (NCBI taxonomy): Eukaryota > Metazoa > Chordata > Mammalia > Rodentia > Ctenomyidae > Ctenomys > Ctenomys sociabilis. Next base: position 27,287 of record PVKA01021746.1, read on the forward strand.
CCTCAAATCCATGCTGCTTTCTTTTCCAAACTATTTCAAGTTTGTCATCCAATTCCATCTGGTCATTTTAATGAAGTTGAACTTTACCATCTGGTTTATTTGCCCATTCTCCGCAAGTACAGCGATAGAAAGACAAGGAGTCCCACTAGGACTTCAATGCACTTCAAATGCACGAAAGACTGTACTAGAAAGAGAACAAAGCAAAACAAAATGCATATTCTAGAAATATTCTCACTGAGCTCATTTTCTTTCAAGTTTATGTTAATGATTTTTCTCCATGAACAGCAATTCTTCATCCTTGTGCAGTTCATCATTATTGTCTAAATATGGATGGCCCTGTTTCCAGCCATTACAGCTGTATTTCCTAAACTTTATAAATGTCTACTCACATAAAAAAAGTTAGATACCAATATTTGCCTAATATGTTTTAGGAGAATATAAAATAAAGTAATTTAAAACCCTTTACACTGTTCAATGAATAATAATAAATCAGTAATAGAGATATGATCAACAGAATATGGTCACTGCTTGAACTTAAGAAAAATATAGTGAAAGACATATTAATGCAGCTCACAGTACTTTCTTCTTGTTTTAAACACACCTATCCCAGGGTTCATGTCATTTTCAGGTCTGGTTTCACTGTGGCTGCCTCCATGCCCTGGAACTGTTTCTGACATTTGCAAGTCAAGGTGGTTTGACTTTGGGAGAGAGCCACAGGTCACATGATGCTGGGCCTGGTGAACATGAGAGATGAGAACACAGAACAATGCTGTTAGGAGTTCGCCTTTCCATTGAGTGGCCCTGACCAACACCATTCACTGTATTTAGTATCACACTTCTTCCAGAAGTGGGAAGAATGATGGTATTATTATGCTCAAAGATGTGGCGGAGTGCTCTGAGGGGGTGAGTGGCAGTGATTCCTTTAATCTTCGTTATGGCTTGAATCTAGATATCTTCCCAAAGCCTCATGTGGTGATAGGTGGGGAGTCTTGAAGGTAGCTACATTAGGTTTATTTTGCTAGGATTAAATATGTGATGCTAGGATTACACCTGGAAGAGCTAAAGGGAACAGAAAGAAAGCAGGATGCTGCTTCTGCTGGATGTTACTGCTTTATTCTTTTGCTGCATCCTGTCTTCCCTGCTTTGTCCTAGCATGTGTCTCCCCTGCCATCTTGCTCTGCCATGCCATCCGGCACTGGAGCTAGCCAATGATGGATTGAAACCTCTACAACATGTGAGCTGAAATAAACCTTTCATTTGTGAATTTAGGTCAGTGGTAGAGAGCTTGACTAGCGCATGTGAGGGCCTATGTTTCATGCCTATCTGTCTCTGTCTCTGGGTCTGTCTGTCTCTTGCTCTTTCCATGCACAACTCAATATGTAATCAACATTACAACTAGTGTTTCTTTTTAATTTTTTGATGTGCATTTTGTCTCAGCTATGAGAAAAGTAACTAGGACATTCATTAATTGTAACATACGTATTTACTATATATTTGATTACTCTTTTTTATAACTTCCAGTTACTCAGGAAATATTTTTTCTCTCATTATTGTAGTCATGGTTTTCAAGGGAATCAATTTAATACAGGATATGTAACTTATAAAAGGTTATAATTCACCCTAAGGGTCAAATACTGAGTGTAGGAAATCTAACCACACACTAAAGACCCAAAGATTCCAACTGCGGGCCTGGATCCGATGGCAATGTCTGCACAAGTAGTGCTGGAGGCCTAGAGCCCACACCAGTGCCCTGTGTGAGTCCACGTGAAGGCCTAAAGCCTACTGCAGCACCTCATGCCAGTCTGTTTCAAAGATCTGTGCTGGGAAGGTCCAAAAATCAGCAGTGGAAACTAGAAAGTCTGTTTCAGCAGGATGATGGATCTTCACTGGAGCCAGGAAACTACACTCAAAGTGAGGACCAGAGCTCCCCCAAAGTGAACCACGGCCTTCCCAGTGACAGCGATCCTGAGCTCCTTTCACCAAGAGAAGAGCTGAGTTCATACCAGGAAAGCCACCATGATAAGTTCCTTTAGAAGAACTGACAGCCCTAGGAATTCCAGCAGCTCTCTCACAACACCTATTCCTCACGAGTTTTCACTTTTATTTTGTAGGCAAAAATCCTTGGGATGGTCCTTCACACACAACCCACACTGATTCCACTGAGCTGGATTTTACAAATTGTACTTTGGTTCTCAATGCACCACACATTTCAATGACTGCTAATTGCAGGAATAATCATTTTTGTCAAAATATTATTGAAACACTGAAGTTAGAATTTAAAAATTAAAAATTGTAACATAGCTTACCTTGTTCCCTTACAATAAAATTTATAACAGAATTACTCTATTTCTCATGGAAATTATTGTTATTATTATTAGTAGTAGTATTTTAATGTATTTGGTGCAGTCTTCAGAGTCTCAGTACACAGATCAGACTCATAGTCATCTTCCTGTTTTCAGCATCCTAAACAATGGGATTATAGGTGAGCCCTCTTGGCATACCCCAGGAGAAGAGTGAGCAAGACATGCTGGGGATTGATCCCTGGTCCTTGCACCTGCCTAAGCAGATACTTTAGTCTGCTAAATGTCTCTTTCTAGTCTTCATGGAAATTGTGAATAGGAATGATTTAAGAATTTCTACATTCTAAGAACTTCATTTGATAGTGACAGTGATAACTCTCTAAAGTATACACTATTAAATTGCCCCAAACAGGTGACTGAGGAAAGGACTCATTATATTTTAATTCATTTATTTTTTATTAAAGAACAAGTAGCAATGAGGCAGTTCCAAATCAAATCACTAGGACAGATTCAACAATTTATACATTACACATTGTTTTCGTATTGGCCTTCTATTGCACAAGGTGCATACTCCATGCACAAATACTATTAGAGTAGATGCCTCTGATCAATGAATTAAGAGAATGTAGCTGCATACCTACCTTTTTTGTTTCCAAAGTTGAATTATATCACAGTTTCAATAACTAACACTTTTTACACTGTTATCTTTCTTAGTGGTTATCCATAATATAAGCAGCAGAGAGGATATCCTGTCCAAACACCATTAATGCATATATTTCTTCTCATAGAATTACACGAAAGCACTGCATATCTATCCTAACAGTATTGTTTATACAAAACCAGAATGGTTCCCCTGCACCCACCCCTTTCATTTAGTACTGTCAAAGATGGGTGTTCCATTGTGATTCAGTTATTATAGGTGCTTGAATTCTGTGAAACATTCCAACCCAGTCCAGCAGTCCACAATAATAGTGGGTTATCCAAGGAAGTTCTTGACTAGAGCCATCTGTAGCTCATCCCACTATTATGGCCTTATTGTATATACCTCATTTTTATACTTTTTTGCTGGATGGTTAAGACTGAGATAAAGCAAGACCTATAAGACAAAAAATGTAACTTTTGTATCTGATGAGGTCAGTCAAACCCCCTTAGGGTTTATCCTGTAACCCCGTACCTCACTCTGTAGATCCTTTGTCAGTGTCAGCCATGTGGATGAATCACGGCCAATGCTTGAGCAGTTTGCTCTCTGTGAAGGCCCGAGAGAAAGTTTTCTCTCCATGTGACTCTCCTCAGGCACACTATGGATCATCAATCACTTTCCTCTGTGGCTCCATAATCTCTCAATCAGAAAATTTGGAGCACAGCTAGTTCCATGATGTTGCAGTACAAGTTCCCCTATGTCCTGAGTCTTCACTGACCTTGACAGGTTAGGGCCAAAATGTTGCCTGACCTTGCAGCCCTTCCATTTCTGCAATTTTTCATGTGCAAATTTAGGTTGTTAACCATCCAGAAGAAAAGCTGATGAGTACCCTGCAACATTTGCAGTTCAGTTTACCCTATCTGACTAAATTCTTTTTCATTGTTGTTATACATTTCAGTTTGTATTTCTTCTTTTGATTTCTTATACTAGGGAGACTATATGATATTTGCTCTCTCACACACTCACCAGGCTATGCATGGGTGGATCGGGTGCTGGAAGAATCACAATACTTCTCACTTGCTTGGCAGGCTTGGGGGCAGGGGGTACATTTAAATTTCCAATTTTTCATCAAATCATAAAAAGCTGATCCAACTTTTCCTTACTTTCAGTATTTCTTCTATTATTCTTTCAGTACTCATATTTGTTCGATATAGCCTGGATTTACCATCACTGATTTTCTAAATTTTACTGATGCTAGACTGAGTAGACCTTGTATGTACCATCATTATTCTAAATATTGCACAATTAATACCTAATTTGAGCTTTAGATAACCCTTTATATACGAATGCCTATAATTCTTATTTTATATATGCACATTTTAAAAATTGAGACCAACTTTATTTCCATCTCTGAGCATGCTGATTTTGCTAATGTCCTGCCATTTCCTGGTCATGGTGTGTTTTTCTGGATGAACAAGCAACTCCAAGCAATTTGCCTTACAAAACTAACCTGCATAGTGAGGATAAATGGAATATCTGAGTTAGGATGAGGTCACTATCATTTACCCAGGACTTCTTCCTAAATGGCTGTACACATATACACTAAGTGAGATGTTACGATGTTCCACATCTCCATCATTACTCCGTGGCACCTATAGAGGAAAACTGATACATTCCTAATACTAACGCAAGAGGTTCTAATTGTGCGCTAGTGCATTAAACAATAATTTCATATGTGACTTGTTCATCCAATGTCATGGATTAAGGTTTTGCAGGTATATTATGATAACCTTTTCAAATTACTACTAAATTTTAAGTAGTTAAGCCTAACACCAGTTAAGGAATTACTCACATGCTCTTTATTTTGACTTTTGTTTCTCTTAAAAATTTTAGTATCCCTCTTTATTGATTTCCTTTACCAGAAAATGCATGCTTCAGTTTTAAACTATACAATACATTAAAGTTGCTGATGTACTGATTCTCATTTTATTGTAGGATTTGAAAAATGTATCCTTTCATTATATACATCCCATATTGTAGCCTCTGTGAAATACCTGTGTTTTTCATTTGCAGTTCAAAAGATAATTACACAATTTTTTAATAATAAAACTAATTATTTTATGTTGGCATTGAAAACAACACTCAAAATTAAGGTCATTTTCAAGGCCAATGCTCCATCTGGCACTTTTAGGTAGAAATTTAGGAATAAGATTGTGTAGGTTTGGAAGGAGTTATTTAGGTACGGATCTTACGCTCATTTCCTTCTGTCAGTCTGTAGGCTGATGACACAGCAGTGACAGGCATAATTAAGAGAACAGTCAATGAAATTTTTAGAAACAGGGGCAATGAAATATGTTGTTACTGTCTCTACGTGAGGACCATGCAGACAAAACACAGGCCTGAAACTAGATGAAGAGGAATGCAGCCACAGGCCTTTTCCTTCCTGGCAGGCTTGTCAGCTTCCTTTATTGAGTTTACATCATTAGATCTTTTTTGTGATTTATCCTCAAACCTATAACCAGTTTTAAGAACCAAGTTCTGAGTCATCTAGCATGACCTCATGTTAGGATGTCACAATGGCCTTTCCAAATTACAATTTTATTAACTTAAACATTTCCCAAGTTCAAGGGACTACGCCGACGTTGGAAGTACCGATACAGATGACGCGTTGCATTGTTCCTCAGAGGGTTTATATGGGAAGGCTTTCCTTTATTACAAAATCATGTTCCTTTTCACATTTTATTTTGTACTCATGTATTTTGAATTCCACATAAGTATCATCTTACAAATTTTCACTTAATAGAAATATAAGTAATGAGTGGAAATCTACCTTTCTTCCTTCTTTTTTTTTTGGTGGAATCGGAGATTGAACTCAGGCCCTTGCGCTTGCCAGAGAAGCACTTATTCTACTGAGCCATTTCCCCAGCCCCATGAGTGGAAATCTAGTACCACCAAATGTGGTTTTCTGAGGAAATACTGAGAGACCAAGGTGCCAAATTATTCATGGATTTAGGGCTTCTTTTTGGGGGGTAAGGCCATGATGAGAACCCTCCATTTAATGTGCATATACAGTGTCTATCTATTTGTTGGTGGACATTTGATTAATCTCTACTTTTTTATAGTAATACATAAAACAATTATGAACATACATGCAGAAGTCATTGTGTACATGTATGTTTTCATTTCTTTTGGATTTATATGTAAGTTTACCTATGTAATCATACAGTTTGTGTATGTTGAACTTTGTTTTTAATGGATAAAATTTTTATGTTCTATTTTTCATATGTTTCCTCCTCTTAGTACTACTCCTTTTTTGCCTTAATTGTTCTTCCTTTTCTGAGTGATGTTAGTGGATCTGTGGAACGCCAAATGCTTCCTCAGGCTCTTAATCAGTATCATCGTTCCTATGGTTTTTCTTTAAATTCATAAGCTTATTGGTGGATAAGGTGCCTCCCCTGTCACTTAGGTTTTTTTTTTTTTGTTTTTTGGGGGGGCATCATTCGGCTTTCTCCACATCTCCAATAGACTTCTTATGTTCGGGAATTTGATCTTGAGGGAGAATTCTGAGCGGGACAGGAGGATCCATACTATCATCTTTCAGTGGTCTCTAGTCCTTTCTTGTGCCTGTCTTAGCTGGATAAGGAGACGAGTTTGTTTTTACTAGAATTTTGTTTGCAGGTTTTGCATTTGGATTCCTGAGGGATATTTGTCTGTAGTAATTTTTTCTGTGCTCTGTTTTGCGTTGATGTTAGAGTAGTGGGAATCTAACAGGCAATTTAAACTACTCTGTATTTTTTTCTTTTTATTCTCTTCTATTTGCAGTGTCTGCATACACTGGTAATGTTTCTTAAATATTTGGCTGACTCTTAAGAGGAAAGTAATCTGAATCAATTTCTTAGCGTAAGAAATTCTTACACTTAAATTTCTTTGCTATTCTTTCTCTTTATGATGCTTGTGTCTTCTGTCCTCCCTTTAACTTCCTTCTTGGCGAGACCAATTGTATTGATCTTCTTAAGTAACTGGCTCTTTGTTTCATTGGTTTTTTTTATTGTTTTACAGAATACTGAGTTTTATTCTTATCTTTATTCTTTTTTTTTGTTGTTGTACTTCCATGAATTTTATTTTTCCTTATTTATAAATTTTTGTATAGTGATTGCTGAAGGTCATGACTTCACAAGAAACTTATAGCATAGGTAATTAACCTTACACATGAACCATTCCTAAAGGTTTTCACTATTTCACCAGCTTCCTAAACACCTTGCAATATTGTAGTTTTATTTTCACTCCCTTAAAGTATTTGGTACTTTCTCCTTCTACTTCTTGCTTTGAACAAGTGGTTATCTAGAAATGTGTTAGCTAACAGCTAACTATGTTGGGATATTCTGACTCTTATTGGCTCTGTAATTACATTCTGACAAGAAAAGATATATTTAAATTGAGTGATGGTTCTTTTATGGTCGAGCTTAAGCTCTATCTCAGTAGGTATATAATGTATTTATCTAACCTAGATAAGTAATTTATTCTCATGTTTTGTTTTTATTTTCTTCACCTTGGATGTACGCTTTTATATATTTCACTTTGTTCAAGATGGCTACACAGTTTTACTGATTTTATGAATATTATTATTTTTTACACTTTACTGTTGTATTTGGAAATTTGTATCCTTCTTTTTTATACGGCTTACAGAACAAGTTTGTCTTGAGACTCAAGAGACTGTTGACTTAGAATTTTTGTGTTGCTAAAACAGTTGACAAGTGATGAGATAGAAATAAGTCTTTTGGGATCGAGGACCAGAATGTTATGGTTTTAAGGCTCAAGTCAACTTATGAAATTGTCAGTCATGTGGATAACCCATAACTACTATTATAGAATACTGGACTATAATGGATTACTCTGCTGAACTCATGTACCTACAATATACGATTGCCAATGGAGTACATATCTCTTGACAAAAGTAAACAAAAAAGGGGGATATAACTGAAAGACCATTTCTTAGTGAAAAAAACATATGTCTGTATATACAAAAAAGTTTGCACAGATATACAGCTACTTTCTTTTAGTTCAATGAGAAGAAAATTTTGAACTAATAGTGTTTAGATAAGATAGCATGTTTGCATCTTGTACTAAAAATAACTACTACAAAGACAACAATATGCAATGAATTATTGTAATTGTACTACTAACCTATATATATATATATAGTTTTGTTTTGTTTTTTGACAGAACTGGGGGTTGAACTCAGGCCTTTGCTTTTGCCAGGGAAGCACTTATTCCACTGAACCATCTCCCTGGCCCTGAGTTAATAATTTAATTTAAAAAATATTCTCTAAAAGTTGTACCTTTGGATATGGGGCCTGGTTGGAAGTAGTATAACATGGGTAGCATGCTTTAGGTGTACTTTTATCCCTGGATCATTCCTTGTGACTCTCTGCCTTTGTATCTTTTTCTCTGTCTCTGTCTCTCTGTCTGTCTCTTTTCCCTCCCCCATCTTGGTGATCATAAAAAAAGCAGATTCTTTTTCACTATGCCTTTTTGCCATGTCATTCATTTCTGCTCTAAAGCTAGCAGATCATGGGCTACAAACTGAAACTTTGAGCCTAAATAAAATTCATCTTCAAATTGTGTTAGACACTTTGCAGTGAGAAATAAACTAATACAGATACCAATACAACTGTTACAATAATGTAACAATTTTTTGAAAGACTGTTATAATATTCTAACATGAGCTCAAGCTAAATGAATCAGAAATTGAATTTTAAAACTAGTTATAGATCTGAGGACAAATCACACACAAAGAAAGATTTAATGATGTAAATTCAATAACGGAAGCTGACAAGCCTGCCAGGAAGGAAAAGGTCTGTGGCTACGTTCCTCTTCATCTAGCTTCAGGCCTGTGTTTTGTCTGCATGGTCCTCACATAGAGACAGTAGTGATATGTTTCTTAAAGTTTTACTGACTGTTCTCTTAATTATGCCTGTCACTGCTGTGTCATCAGCCTACAGACTGACAGAAGGAAATGAGCATAAGATCCGAACCTAAATAACTCCTTCCTAACCTACACAATCTCATTCCTAAACTTCTACCTAAAAGTGCCAGATCAAGTATTGACCTTGAAGATGACCTTAATTTTGAGTGTTGTTTTCAATACCAACATAAAATATTTAGCTTTATTCTTAAGAAATTGTATAATTCTCTTTTGAACAGCAAGTTAAAAACAGATATTGACAGAGGGTATGATTGGGATGCATATAACAAAGGGATACATTTTTCAGAAATCCTGCAATAAAATGGGAATCAGTGGATCAGCAACGTTAACCTCTTGTATAGTTTAAAACTGAAACATGCATTTTCTGGTAAAGGAAATCAATAGAGAGGGGCACTGAAAATTTTAAGGGAAACAAGTTAAAGTGTGGAATATATATGAGTAATTCTTTAGCTTTGATGATAGCTTTAACTACTAAAAATTTGGCAGAATTTGAAAAGGTTATAGTGAATAGCATTTCATTGCATGATAACTCATTTATTTTTATTAGTCATTAATATTACAAAATTTATTCAATCCATTTAAGTCATAAGATACTTTAATACATTTTATCTGCAAGTAAAATAACTGTGAACATGCATTTGTGGATTTTGTATGGATATTTTTTTCAGGAATATTGGGTTAATTATTTGAAAACCTGCTGCTATATCATATGGCAAGAATCAGTCAGATGTTGAAATACAATGCTAAAATGTCTTCCAAAATGACTATGCAATTGTGCTTTCCCACCATCTGGGATGAAGAGATCTGATTTTTCTACATCCTTACCTGAATTTGTTGAGTTCAATGTATTAGATGTTAGCTATTCCGTTAGACACACATTAATATCTCAGTGACATCTTATAATTCCTTGGTAACATGATATAGCACATCATCTTATATTTTTATTTATGTCATATAATTATCTTTGATGATGTGTTTATTAAAGTAATTTTCACATTTTGAGTTGTTCATTTTCTTGTTATATAACTTTAACAGTTTTTGAGTAAATAGGTGTATAGGTTTTTTCAGATATTGTCTTATAAATATATTCCCCAAGTGTTTGGTTACTTTCTCATTTTCTTGAGAGTCTTCTCCAAGGCTTAAATCCAATTTATCAATTCTTTTATGGATTGTACCCTTGGTATCTTATCTAAAAATATCCTATCCAAAGTCTAGGCCTTTCAGATTACTTGCTATTCTGTGTTGTTGGAATATTTTATTTTCACATTTTTATGCAGTTCTATGATCTCTTTGGAGGTTTTATTTTTTTCAGGTTGTAAAATTGCCCCAGTCTCTTTGTGGGTGTGTAACTTTCTTTTCAATGCCTGGCATGAAGGATTTTAAGCGTTGGAATGTTGGAGTGACTTCAACACAAAGAAAGCTGAGAAACAGTATTTTAGCCATGAAATGAACATTAACACCAAAAGTGGTAGTAGCTGTCCTGGATGCAATATTATTAAAATGTGGTGCTGTTTCCAAAACTCCATATCCTAGGATACCTGTGAAGAAAAAATAATACTGTGCGAGGCACCACACCAAACTCCTCAACCTCAACTTGAAATATGTTAAGATGGTCAAGTAAAAAAGTGCTTCATACCATGAGCAGCCAAAAGCAACCTGATGATTTTCTTCTGGATGGTTAACAACCTAAGATCACAAGTCAGAGTTGGAGAAATAGAAGAGCCGCAAGGCCAGCCAACATTTTGGACCTAGCCTTTCAAGGTCAGCGAAGACTCAGGACATAGGAGAACCTGTACTGCAATATCATGAGACTCAGGTGAGCTCCAAATTTTCTGAGCAAGGTGATTGTGGAGCAACAGAGGAAAGAGATTGAAGTTCTATAGTGTGCCTGGGGAGAGTCACATGAAGAGAAAACTTTCTCTCAGGCTCTCACAGAGAGCAATCTGGTCAAGCATTGGCCGTGACTCATCCACATGGATGACACAGACAAAGGAACTTCAGAATAATGTACAGGACTACAAGATAAACCCTGAGAAGACTTCAATGACCACATA
>PVKA01021747.1:0-38188 GCA_004027165.1 Ctenomys sociabilis
GAAGAAAAAGGGAAAAGAATTTTGGTGTTCAGAATACCAGGACTTCCTCTACCTGATTCAAACATAACATTGTAACAGTTGACCTACCAAAGCTCTTTGGGCCTGTTGTCAGATATTTGAAGGATCAGAAAGCATCTTTTGTTGCATCATGTCTGTACGTAAATAAAGGCTAGAAATAGTCTTCCAGTTCATCCTCTGAGCAGCACCAGATTCAAGTGAAGAATTGAAACTGGGGGCTGGGGAGATGGCTCAGTGGAAAAGCACTTTCCTGGCAAGCACAAGGGCCTGAGTTCAATCCCGGTTCAGCCAAAAAAAAAAAAAAAAAAAAAAAAAAAAAAAAAAAAAAAAGAATTGAAACTGTTGCCTTCTGGTTAGTTTTGTGCACAGCACCCAGGAGCCACAAGCTTGGATTCAGGCTTGGGTTCAGTATTTGGTGTGTTTTCTGTTTTTAGAACACACTTCTCTCAACCGGTTGGGCACAGGTTTTCAAGATATTTCACACATGCTGCTCATTTGGCTTTCAGGTCCGCCCCAGCCCTAACCTTCTACTGTCACTGAGCCTTAAACAAGTGGTATGTAAAGTTGCTTGACATAGGAAGTGATCCTGTAGTCAAGGCATCAGTCTGCAGAAATCAGTTAAATTTTAGTCTTTCTGCCTTATGTTTTATAGGAAAGTGTCCTCTAACATAAGAGTTGCAGATTTGCAGTTCAAAAGTAATCCTGCTCCTCAAAAATCTCACATTATAGGGCAGCAAGATAGCTCAATGAACTAAGTGCCCGGTTAGGCAAGCGTGGGGGCCAGAGTCTGATCTCCAGAACCACATGCCATGCCAGCCCCACCCCTGGGACTCGTTGAGCTGACAACCAAGTCTGGGTGTGGCGGTGCATGCCTGTAATCCCAGTCCTGGTGAGGCTGAAAACAGAAGGATCACTAGGGTCAGAGCTGCTTAGTGAGACCCTGTACCAAATACATTTAAAAAAATTCTCACATTATATAGGATATAAGAAAGAAGCAAGTAGAATGTACAGTGGCCCCCAGTAGCACTGGAAATACCAAGATCCCACATGGCCAGTCTCCCTTAGATAAGAGCTTACTATTTGCATATTGCCAGCACACATCTTCTCTCTTACTTGAAATCATCTTTAGATTACTTATAATACCTAATACAAATGAAAAGATATGGAAGGAGCCATTACACTGTATTGTGCAGGGAATGGCAAGGAAACAGTTTACACACATTAGATTTAAATGAAATTTTTAAAGAATATTTTTAATCTTGAATACACAGACACAGAACCCATGGATGGGGGTAGTATAACATAAGAAATCATAATAAAGGACAGTAGAATAAATTCTGTATATGGTAAATGCTATAGAGAAAAGGCTGAGAAGTCAGTCTTGTTTTTAACAAGGTTGGCATAAAGCTTATCCACCAGTTTAATTTCCTTTATATCAAGGAGATATAACCAGGGTATACTCAGACCTTAGGATGGAAATGCCTTATTTTCAAGACTACTGACTTCTGGGTTTGGAAATGTGATATGCATCTTAGAAAACAAAGCTAAATGCATGATCCAAGCTATACTGATGTGATTTCCAACAATACACAGAGCAAGCTATAGAAAAAAAGAAATGTATTACTTATTCAAAAATGGATGTTCCTACTATCTTTGTAATAAAACTACAAATTAACATGATAGCACATTTGAAATCTGTAACCATGTTAATCTCTAACATAACTAAAGTGAAGCTAAAATTCAAAATAAGGCACATTGTATTGATAGTCCATAAGGAATCATAACTGTTCACGCCCCATTACCCAGAAGACTTGAATCATTAGTATAACTTGAAGAAATTTTCAGATGTACTTTCATCACTGTGCAAAAAAACAGAGAAAAGTAACTTAAAGGAATAAAGATTTACACTGGCTCCTGATTTGAAATGTTTCCTCCCATGGCTGGCTGCTCCACTGCTGTTGACATGAGGCAACACAGCATGTCATGGCAGAAGGGTGTCTGGGGACACAGGTGCCCACCTTCTGGCAGCTGGGAAGCAGAGAGACAGAGGGAGAGAGCCAAGGACTCATCCACCCTTCTAGTGACTTCTAGCCAGTCCCCAGCACCCAACAGCCATTCAGGTGCAAATTAATCAATATACTAATGTATCAAGGATTTGACACTCTCATGATTTAATCATCTTTCCAGAAACCCACGTGCAAACTCACAAGGCTCTTTGTAGACTTTTTTTAATCTAAGCAATAGCAATTATAATATTTTGACTTAAAAATTAACCTCTTCATGGTGAATTAGCATTTTTTAAACCAGGTTTTTCAGACAGTTTGGAAAAACACCTAGTACTATTCTTTAAATTATCATGGACTCAAATTTCTCCAAATAGGAACTGTGCATTTTGCTGCTAATCCGAGGGCAAGAACAATAAGGGGGATGCACACCACGGTGGCCCAGCTCCCCTGGCTCCTCGGCCCACGTTTGTACAGGTTTTTAGGCAGGACGGCATGGAATGTTAGACCGTGCTGTGATGAGAAATTTTCTTTCGTTAGGAGATTTTCACCTCCATTAATTACCCTCCATAGTCAGGATTTCAGAGTTTCTGCTGAACATGGGAGCTTCAGACTGGGATGGAACCTATTAATGTGGGAATAATAATTCCAAGAAATAGGATGAAATAGGATGAAAATCAACCATCATCTGAAAATCAGCCCTACTAACCTCACAAAGCTAAAGGAAGGTAGAAATTGAATACTTAAGTGTTTTAATTTTTATTATGAAAGATTGAATCCTCTTTGCCTTCAAATAATTCCAAGTAACAGTCATAATTAAACCAATAAAGAAATAACAGCCTTGAAAATATTTATGTTACCTTTTCTACATACTCAATTTTAAAAAAGGTGGCTGGAATTACATGGTATCTGAAGATGTCTGTAAGAACCTGTTTAATCTTACTAAATCTCTTTCTGCTCTATATAACAAAATTGTCTCAAGAATGTATCTAATTAACATATTGTTTTATATGGTATTTATTTTTTGGGTTCATTTTTCTTCAAGTCTTCTCTTGTTTTATACATAAGATTTTTAGAAAAAAAATAATTGCAAGTATAAATGTGAGTCACACAAATTGCCACATTCTTCTATTAAGATTGATAATTAATAACAAGTGAAGATAATTATATTTATAGATACTTTATTTTATTTAAGGAAGCTGATAATACTCTGAGGTCCTTCTGCAAACCCAAAATTAGCTTAGGATAATTAATAGTTCTGTCTATGAGCTCCATAAAGTAAATCATAGCAGGGGAGAGAAATTTTCATCTTTTATTCTCCAGAAGTTTCCCTATTAAAAGTATCTTTCATATACCCTACAGAAGCAATGGGAATGTATCAATGGGTCAGATTTTGAAATTAAATAGTTTTCGTCTAGATGTTAGTGTTCAAAACAGTCATTTATTTAATAAATAATCATCTAATATTCACTATGTGACAAGGCTCTGCTTTGGATCTTTGCACATGTCAACTAATTTAACCTCCAAACAACCTCTGAGGAAGGTGCTGTTACTTTTATAATACAGATGGCCTGATGAATTGGCTCTACTGGCTCCAGCGTACATGCTGCACATGCAAATGTGAATGCAGAAAAATGATTGGGTGTGCATCTTTTATCTTATACTAAAGTGTAAGGAACCAGTGTTGGGGTAAGAATGAAAAAGTAACACAAAGCAAAAGAAAAGGAACCAGAGAAGAAAATATTAGCCCAAATGTACCTTTTCTACTCCTGTGCTCTCCCTTGTTCATGGAAATACTCTTGCTTCTCATTCATAATTTAATGAATTGGCGTCTACTGGGGACAGCTGCAGGGCAATAAGGAGATTTCCTCTCTTCCTCAGTCTGGATTCATCACTTGGGGTCAAAGCTCATGAAAGTTTCTCATATTAGGAAAAGGATTTTTTGCCAGAGTCCTTCTGAGAATGAACTGTACCCAGTGCAACTATGAACTGTTTTCAGCCCCCGAGTGCTGCAGTGGTTTGGATAAGTGCTCCTCAAAGGCCCACGAGACGGAGCCTGGTGCCTTGGCACACATTCCCTGGCTCTAGCGGAGGTCCTGGGTCATTGGGGGAATGCCAGCGAATGGAATGGTGGAGCACCAGTGCTTTGCTCTTCCTCTTTCATGTTTGGGCTATAAAATGAGCAGCTTTGCTCTTCCCTACATTTGTGACAGGCTGTACTGTCTTGCTACAGACCCAAAGCCAATCAGCCATGGACTGGAGCCTCCAAAACTGTGAGCCAAAATAAATTGCTTCCTTTTGAAGTTGCTATTTTACAGGTACTTGTCATAGTAATAGAAATCTGATTCACGTAGTTGCATATTGCATTACCTCCTTTTCCCTTTCATTGCTGCAATTTGTAACTCTTCTCCAAGGAAGCACCTTTCCTTGAGCAAATACAGCTCCTTTAAATAAAAAGAGAAACCTGCACAAACCCTCTTCTCAGACTTCAAATAATTTTCAAAACCACACAAGCACAACACAGTAAAATCAAATGAAGAAATTAAATTAGACACGGGAAACATGATGTAAAACTTGCAGAAGCTGATAGCAGAACAATCCTGTCAATTCCCATGTGCTCAAAAGCAATAGGGAGCAAATTAATTTTTTTCATTTCCATCACTCAACACAAAATTAAAAGAAAAATAAAATGTCTTTCCCCTTGGGTTAAAAATGGTCCTCAGAAGAAGTGTAGTTATTCTTTGGTACAAATAGAAATAGCTATAATCCTTCACACTCTGTTAAGTAATAAGCGAGAATCAACTGCAATAATGATAGTGCATGTGGCAGTGGAGTGGAGGGCGCCTTTATCAGTATGATCATCATTGAGCATAGCATCCAAGAAAACATCAACCAAGTAGTTGTTCCAGGGGCCACTTGTACAGTTCTTTAATATTGTGACTTAATTTAAGGATTACATTAATGTATTTAAAGAAGACAGTTGGGGATTATTTTCTCTGACAAATGCTTGGAGCCTAGATAGGCCAAGTGGGGACAAATGTATATGGATTATAGAGCCTAATAGAGGCTAGTTTTTAGGTTAGATACATTAGTTGCAGCATGATGGTGCATGAAAAGTTATACATTGTATATGAATCCTTGCAAGAGGAGACATAAAAGGATGCAGTGTTTTGTAAATATACATAGAAGACAAGACACTTGAATCCCAAGCCACCCCAGGGAGAGATACTTGAAACGATACAGATTTTGCAAAAGCTGTTCATTTATTGGTTTTACATATTTTTAAGCAAGTAATATTGGGGAGAAGTGACTCAGCATGACCCTTTGTACTTGGTTTTTTTTTTCCAATTTTCATATGTCTGATGTTCATTCTTTGATAAGAGCCTTAGAAAGTGAATGTCCTTGTCTTTATGTATCTAGAAACAGTTATTCCCTTGACAGATTTTCTCTGGGTGACACTTCTGGCTGATTCACGAAGTCACTCCATCCAGCACAGGCAAGGCTTGCGCTGGTGGCTACTGGCGCTGCCCTCTCTACTTCTTCCTGCAGTTCTCCGTCTCTGGCAAAGCCCCGTGTGCCAGTCCCCTGTAGTGAGGCACCCTGTCTTCAGGGCTTCCCCACTCGGCGTATGCAGTTCTTTCTCATTTTCTTTCTCTCTGTTGATGTTTTGATGCTCGAATTGAACCTAGGACCTCTCACAGGCTCTGCTACTGAGCTACACCCTCTTCCCAGTCTCATTTTCAAAAGTAAATAGTGTCAGGAAAGTATGACCTGCGGTGAACCTGTCCTCTGGCATCAGCCAATACCACTCCTTTCCTCTGCTGAGTATAAATATTAATTTTTAAGATTATGTTTAATGTACTTAAAGGTTGAGTTTCTGTTTCCTGTATCCATTTAAATGATAACTAATGGTGAGATATTTTTGACCTTTTAACATACAAGGTGTAACCATTGAGCTTGCTTGAAGTGGAAATTGTGAGTTGGGAACATTCAAATTGAAAATTAAGTTTCTATTCAAAGTTTTTCCATAAGCAACTTTATTTGAGCAGAAACATTAACCTTCTGTTATATAAATGGATTAGATAGGTGGCAATGTATGTTTGGCTATTTACACCAAATTAGTCATGTGAATATGAACTGATTTTTGTTACCCAAATGATTTGCTTCAAAAATCAAAATTATGAAATTTTATATCCACTGAAACAAACCTTTTTCTACTTACATTCTTGTACCAGACGATAAATACTTTTTGTTTTATTTTTATAATATAATACATTCCAGGGATATAAAAAGTCAGTTTTTTATTTTGTATGCCCACACTTTTATAGGTGCTTGCTTACAGGTCTTGTGTTAGAATAGTTTGACTTAAAGGTCACTTTTCTGGAAGATTAGAATAATGAAATCAATTACTGATATTAAACTACTCAGAAATGCTCTAAAGGACATAACTTCAAGAGCAATATAGTAAAATTGCTTTTGTACATATGTTGTTTGAAACTGCCAATGATTTTTAAAGTTTTAGATTCATGTATCCAGTTTAATTAACAACCATTTCTAGAGGATTTTTGTGCTTTATATTACTAGCAGACAGTTTTAAAATTTTATAGCCTCAAATATACTACTCTGTTTGCTCAGAATTTTAGGGAGTCATTCTTGGACAATTTTTATTGCATTTGTCTTAGCTCAGTTTGACAAAATTAATTTCTCATGAGCAGTCAGCAAATGTGTGATGGGGAGAATTGTAAGTCCTACTTGCTTTAAACAAATAGGAATCCATAAGAAGTTAAATAAGTGGCTAGAGGGGATCTGACGAGCATGCAGAGGGTCTCACACATATGCCAGACCTAGAAACTAGATGGAGGCATACACAAAACAGTTAGGGTAGATATACAGCTACTTTCTCTTAGTTCAATGAGAAGAAAAATTTCTGCTAACAGTGCTTAGACAAGATATCATGCCTGCATCTTGTACTCTGAATAAATACTATGAAGATAACAATATGCAATGTATTAATTATTCTGTCCTACTAGCCTGTAGTTATTTCTCATTAAAAGTAATGAAAAATTAAAAATAAAATAAATGGCTAGGAAGAGAAGGAGGCCATGCCTCCCTCCCCAGTGGAGGTTCATTTGAATCCTGAGGTTCATTCAAGACATCCTGGACAACACTGCAAGCCTCCATCTCCAAAACAACATAAAATAAAATAGTCTCATATTTGCATGTTTAATTACCTTAATTAATTCAGGAATACAGTTAATAAAATAAGTAGTTTTGAGAATTATATAAAACATTATTAAGCATCTGACATACAGTATTGATACTGACTAAATGAATAAATGTTAGCTAATTATATTAGTGTTACAACCATATAAGGCCTTACTATCAAACTAAAAGCAAATTTCTTTTACTGCATGTAGCCTAATGTTCGCTGATTTCCTCCATGAGAAATGAAAGGGTTCACACTGAAAGACATTTACGGAAGTTCCCCATCTGAGTTTTCCATATTCGTCCCTATTCTTTTGCCCTTTCCCTGTGTGGACTTCTCTTCCCTTCCTCCAGTCTCCATCTGAGTTCAGATTATCCTAGTGGAACTTTTAGAGTTCAGGTCCCTCGTGTTCTTAACTTTCACCATGTTGTCATCTTTTCTTCTTTTTAATGATATTTGTTTTTCCAGTTATTAAAGTAAGACACTTTCAAAATTTTGTGCAGATATAGAACTATAGGAAAAAAGAAATAGAACTCCTAATCCTGTTTTAGGGCAATAATTATTAAGTGATAGTATATAGGAATTTTTTCAGTCTTTTTTCTTTCTCTTTTGTTTTGTACAATGCATTACTATTGATTCAACTATAGTCTTATAGAGGAGACCTCTAAAAGTTATGAATTTCAGGGCTGAAGAGATAGTAAACTAGAATAAGCACTTGCCTGGCAAGCACAGGGTCCTGAGTTCAATCCCTGGTAATTCAAAATAATAATAATAATAGTAATAATAATAAGCATTATGCATCTTGCTCATGTTTATTGGTTCTCTCTTCTTTCCTCTCTGGTAAGCCAACCTTGTACATTTGGAATCTATAAATCAGAGTATTTTAAATACCTTATTTAAGTAGCACTGTGCACTGTTTATTTTTTTAAATATTTTCCCAATGGCTGTTTTCAAAAGTTCAGTTTTCATTTATCTAAAAATTATGTGCCTCTTTGTCTCACCTTTTCATTAATTTTATTGAGATACAAATAGAAATGATCAAAACAGGTTAGTATGACAGTTACAATAATTAATACATTGCATATTGTTGTCTTCATAGTAGTTATTCAGAGTACAAGATGCAGACATGATCTCTTGTCTAACCACTATTAGTATAAATCTTTCTTCTCATTGAACTTAGAGAAAGTGGGTATATACCCATCCTACTTTGTATATACAGATATATTTTTCTCACTACAAAATGGACCTTCATTTTTATTCCCCTTTTTGTTTGGCTTTGTGAGAGATGGGTGTTCCTTTGCCATTGAAATCTTATAGGTGCATGAATTCAGCAAAATAATCCAATATAGTACAGTAGTCCATAATAGTAGTGGTTTATCCATAGGACTAGCAATGTCAGAATTTGTTGACTTGAGCCTTTTACAATTCAGCATATTAATATGGCTCCACTTTTTATATCTTGTTTTTATGCTTTTCTGTCAGACAGTGAAGACCAAGATAGTAAGACCTACATAACAAGAAATGTGACTTCTGTATCTGTCAACATCAATCAAATCCCCTCAGGATTTACCTGAAATCCTGTACCTCAGTCAGTGTCAGACCTCTGGATGAGTCACAGCCATTGCTTGACCAATTTTCTCTCTGTGAAAGCCTGAGAAGATGTGTTCTCTCTAGGTGACTCTCCTTAGGCACACTCTACATCATCAATCACTTTCTACTGTGCCGCATAATCTCCTTGAACAGAAAATTTGGGACATCACTGAGTTACAGGTTGTTAATAGTACAGGTTCTCTTATGTCCTGAGTCCTCACTGACCTTGTTTGCTCAATTTTGTTCGCATGCAGTTTTTCTTTCTTTCTGATTTCTCTTCTTCCTATGGCAGACATTACTTCCTGGGAATATTCCTATTCATTTCCCTGGGACCACTTCTCTTGCTTGAAATTTCATCTGTTTCCAACTCGAGGCCTTATTCTACTTCACTGGCATTATATAGACTTGAAACTTTGCTTTTGTTTCTGGGTGTAGTGTGTTAAAGACTGTCATACATTCCCTCCACCTAGAGGTGATGTCTGTATTCAGGCTCTTGGAAAAGAGTAGAGTCTAGAATGTTCTGACCAATACAGTGTGGCAGGAGGGGCACTAGACCATTTTACAGTCCTGTAAGAGATGGATGGTTTATGCTTATTTCTCCCAGGAATGTCCCTTAGTGCTTTAAAACCCTTCATATAAATCTGAGAAAGCCCTACTTCTTGGGGTTTTGTTTGTTTTGTTTGTTTTATTAAAAGAAGGGCCATAATGGTGCCTGACTGTAACTTAGACTTTCATATAGAACTTTCTCTAAAGCAGTGGTTGCCAGAGTGATCTATAAAAAAAAAACTCACTTGGTATAAGGAAGTAAATATTATAATTGGAAATGTTATATCTTATTACATAATTAAAAATTGCTAATTGGTGCATCATTTGTATTATTACAATACTTCTTATAGCAATGCCTTTCTACAGTTTATGTATAAATATGCATCTGTTTGGGGTACATGGACAAATATTTTTAATGACAGAATTACATTTTTAAAATGTCTAAAAGCCTATAAACCATCTTAAATGTATCTCTAATTGCATAAATATGCTTCTTATAAAAACAAGTGTAGCTGGAGAAATAGCTGGGCCTCTTAAGTACCTGCCTGGCAAGCACAAGGACTCAGGTTCAATCCTTGATACTACATGCCATGCCAACCATGGAAGCCCAGGCACACTGTACTGGCCATTGAAACCAGGCATGGTGGTGCACTATTGTAGTCCCAATGCTGAGAAGGCTGAGACAGGAGGATCACTATGAGTCTGAACTGTGTAGCAAGACCCAGTCCCAAAGCAAGCAAGCAAGAACTTTTTTTTTCATTTTAAACTATGAATATTTCTATTGTATTTGTACAAGGTAGACCAGCTGGTGTAGAATAACATGGAATTTTCAAGAGAAGAAAGAAGGTGACAGGCCACATTGATTTAGGGGTATTGCATATATAAAGCTAAAAACTGGAAGACAGGACAAGTATTCTTCCATCAAACAAGCATGATAATGGTTTTGATGGAAGTCTACTCAACAAGCAATCTCTCCTCATGATCATAGAAACCTATCATTTCATTCAACATGATAACATACCTTATTGAAATATCTACCTTCCCAAGTTCTCTGAAAACCTACTTGCTCAGTTTTAGCCATTGGGACACAAAAAAAAAGCAACCCATCTGGGTATCTGAGAATGCCATCCTGTCAGTGACCAAAAGGAATAAATTACTATAAGCAGATTTTTGTTACTTTTTAACCTACTTTTACCTAGAATTGGGTATGGCACTTAAAACAGGATAATCCTAGAAGTTAAAGAATAAATCTATATGCCAAGAAGGCAGGATGAAAGGTAGAGTCAGCTACCTCAGTGCTATCATTGATCCACTCTCACTGCTACAGACATTTTTGACTTCTTATGTGAGGAAATGAAATGGTGAATGCAGTTCAGGCAGGTGATTAAATCTTAACTGATGGATGTGTTCTCAACGTTCATACTGGATCCTGGGCTTCATTCTTAAATTTTCAAACATACTGCCATCATAATCTGTGCATTACTTCATACATTACCACAAAAATACACTGGGCCAGGGGATAGCATTCTCTTTTTCCAGATAAGTCTTTTAGACTGAAAGAAAATGTATCTGTCTGGAAACCACATTGGTAGTTTGCAGTAAGAACTTTTTAAAAAAGAAAGATATGACACTGGGCTTGACAGACTTCTGTATTCCCAGCACTCAGAAGGCTGAGGCAAGAGGATTGCCACAAATTTGAGGCCAGAGCTTAATTATACCTCTTTTGATAAGAATTTATCTGTTTCTCTGTTTGTTCACTTGCTTGCTTGCCTGCTCGCTTACTGAGATTGGTTCCCACTATGTGGTACAGAGTGGTCATGAACTCATTATGGAGCCCTCTATGACTCTGACTTTTATCTTCCAGCAATCTTCCTGCCAAAGTCTCTTCTTCTAGACTTACAAATTCATAGTTATAATCTGATTTATCCTCATGAAGTCTAATTTACTTTCTTTAGACACATACAAAAGTTTCTGTAGAAATTTATAATTTCTATAAAATTGTATAATATTAATATATAAGATGGAGATAGTATGTTTTCTAAATTTTCCTCATTTATATGGTCAGCAAATTACTTTTAAACATCCCTGGTAACCCAGTACATATTTGTTATGATTTAGCTGCATTTGTGAATGAATAGGTATGCAATGTTCAGTTTAAATGCCTTTACTTTTTTAGTAACAAATACAAAGACATGTAAAAAAGGGGGAGACCATATTTTGCTCTGATATTGACCAGAAACTGTACATTTTATTTATTGTCTTTGTTGTAAGCATGTGGTCGTAGAGCAAACACTGAATAACACATGTATTTTTGATGAAGTCATTTAAAGCTTGGATAAATGTGAGTCTTGACTAACATGATGCTTGTCTTTACCCTTGAGTGTGGATCATATTATTCCCTGTATTTCCCAGATTGTTGTCCTTATCGATCATTTCTTCTAGAATTTTCCCTACTGGCTCCCAGCTTTAGTCCAAGAGGAAACGATGACAAAATGTGATCATTTGTCTCCTCAGAGTCTGAAGGTGTTAAAGAGTTCTGCGTGGTAAAACAGATGGAAATATGCTAAAAAGCACATTGCCCCTTATTACGTTTTCTTTAAAAAGCTCCAAAACTTCATCTTACTAATGGAATAAGCTTTTATATTCTTGTGAAAGGAATAAAGAAAAAAACTGTTGCTTCTTTCTAACACTTCTATTGTCCCAGACTACAAAGTGTCCATTTGGGAACAATACCAGAAAATGCTGGATGAATTCCCATCACTCCTAGTTTTATTGATAAGAGAGATAAGATAGGTCAGGTTATAAGATTATTTAAAATGAATTTCTCAGAAATTTTTGAGTTTTTGGTAAAAGGTAGAAAAGATATTACCAACATTTACTCTTGTGATGTGTTTCTGCCATTCAAATGGTTGATATATAGTACTGTCTGAGTAATGACTCAATGCACTTATTTTAAATGTGTGGCAGTCCTCTTGCCTCACACTTATTTTCTCCTATGGAAAAATTAAATTTACTGAAATTAATGTTGCCATTATGTTTCTGGCAAAATGGGGGTAAAAGTTGCCACATTAGATGAATGAAATTCACCAAATTGGAAGGAACTTTTATAAGCTCCTAGAAATGGCAATAAGGTGCTTAAATTCTTTGCTTTGGAGGATGCATTTAAATTTTTGGAACAATAACATTTTACTCTTGCAGTTGACGTAATAGAATTAAGAACAATGAAATCAGACATGGTTCCCCTGTTTCTCTTTGAGCTTAGTGCCATAATGTGTTCTGAATCAATTTGTAATGACTTTCTGTCTTCTCATGTACTCAGATCATTTCAAACCCCCACTTTGACCCTGTCCCTTTGAGATTCCTATGTCTGGATTCTTCAAAGACAGACCTAAAACAACCATGCTCAAGTATCTACTATGTGGTTCTTTTAAATTCAGTCTTACAGACTAATTAGAAAAGTTATGACTAGACAACCAGATAAAGCAGGAGACAGCTCTACACAAGTCTAATAAATTCATTACAAACCATTACAAGAATATACACTGACATACTAACATGTTCCTACCGAAGGAAGAATTAGGTTGAGTTATAAAACTCAAAATTTAAAAGACTAGCAGTCATTCAATCATATCATGGTGAGAACCAAGGAGGAATATAAACTCTATTGAGAGTCAAATATCTTGAGATTTAGTCTGTAATTCTTGCTTCTCATCTGGGAATCAGGATTCTTGATTTCACCTGGATCTCAGGAGCTTATCCCTTAAAATGAGCTTGTTTCGGAGGATGTCGTAAAGGGTTAAAGGAGGCAAGGTATGCTACAGAGCTGCGAGCCTTCCTGTTTCCACCAGAAACTGATCACAGTATACCCTGATGTGATAGCCTCTTGAAATCTTTGAAGAAAAACCTCAGTGCTAGTGTGTCAGGCTTGCAGCCACCACCACTGATCCGTCCCAGTTCACTATGGAGCACAGGCCGAGAAAGTAACATCATGTCGCCTTGCAACTTTGTGTCTTCGCTTTGCCTCACTTCATTTTTTTCTTCCATGACTCTGGTCAAATTGCACCTCACAAGTAAAGTGTCAGTATTTTACCTGTATTTCAGCTGTGCTTTGCAGGAGACTTGGCTAAGAACATGTATGCATTAAATTTAGGGACTACAAACCATTAAATTTAAAGGTTTTTTTTTTCTTTTAAATTAACTTTCTACAAGATTTCTGGTGAAATGAAATAGTTTCCAAGAAAAGTAATTATAAAGAACTAAGTTTCCAGCTGGATATCAAATATATTATATAGTGAAGCAATAAAATTTCCTATTATACATATAAAACCATGTATATTTCTAATCTCTTAAATCATTCAGAGAAATGAGCATTAACTTAGTATACTAATCATTTCACATAGTTCGACAAATTGTTAAGTGTACCTTTAAATATTTCAAAGTAGCATTTGAATCGTAAATTTCTATTAAATACTTTCTTACTTTTGGCCTCTTTTTTTCTTCACAAAGAGTAGTGTCAGGAGCCTAGCTCAGCTGAGCAGTAGATGTCCTCACCTAGAAGGAGTTGGAGCAACCCTAAACGAAAATACTAAGCCTCTAATAACTTCCTGTAGTATTATAAGGGAAAGTTTAAAGTCTGAGAGCACAGACTCTTCCTAATTACTTTGCCCCAGAGAGTGGTGTCCTGGTCCAGTGACTCAGTCCCATCAGCTATTGAAAGAGGCCTGAACAAAAAACTCTGATACAATCCAATAGGAAAAAAAAGCAAAAAAGATGAGAGTAGATATTTCACTTAAAATAATCCAAAATGACTCCAAAACTATGAAGCAATCATAGTCCTCATGAAATTCTGAAAGGTAAATAACTGTATATAACTAATTTTAAGGGTAATTTAGACCTATATGGTAAAGCACATTTACTCCTCAATGTTGATTTTTTCCGATGTCAATTTTTTTTGTAATAATGACAAAGCTGAAGCTAAATGGCATTAAGACTACAGATAAATTATGATATGTACTATATGGTGCTGTAGAATGTCACCCATGAATGGACTTCCGCTCTGATGATCAGCAGCACAGGTAAATGGATCTCCAATTGGTTTAGCAAAAACAAAGAAATAAAGGATTTCAGAAGCATATCTTCCAAGTTGAAACAGCTATCATCATACAAACAGAGCATTTTGTCTCACAAAGTCAAAGATTAAATTCACGGACAGAGAGAAGATAAAGAGGGAAGGACTTATTAGAAATATGAGAAGTACAAAAGGCTTCTCAGAGCCAAGAGGTATTGAAGGAAGAGAAGTGTCAAATGGAACCCTGGTCCAGAACTTTCTTTGGGTAAGCAGGACACAGGAATTGCCCAGCTGTCCAGTGACCACCTATCACAGTGGCTCTGCAGAATTAAAAATGACCAGTTGGGGGGCCAGGGAGATGGGTTAGTGGCATAAGGATTTCCCTGGCAAGTGTTAGGGCCTGAATTCAATCCCTGGTTCCGCCAAAAAAAAAAAAAAAAAAAAACTTAGCTGGGCGTGGTGGCACATGCCTGTAATCCCAGCACTCGGGAGGCTGAGGCAGGAGGATTGTTGTGAGTTCAAGACCAGCCTGAGCTACATAGTGAGCTTAAGGCCAGCCTGAACTGCATAGTGAGACCCTGTCTCAAAAAAAAAGACAAAAAAAAAAAAAAAAAAAAACTAGTTGGAATTCAGGCTCTCAAACCCACTCAATATTCAAAGTTGAAAAGAAAGCTTTTTAAAAAAAAAAAAAAAAGAAGAAGAAGAAAATTGGTTTTTCTGTATTTTTATGTTCCTCCAAACTGGGGCCTTTGAAGGTAGAGAACAGTTACAACTCAGTCTTGAAGCTCAGAAAGTTTGCACTCTGTGTTGCTTGAGCAACTTCCTTCCACCTCTGAAGTCCCACCTTCACTGCTTATTCTTGTATCAATTCTTTTTTTTTTTCCTCATGCAGTTTTTTATTCAACTAAGTCTTTTGAATCTCTTTTTATTTAAAAAAATTTAAAGAGAATTGAAATAGTTAAAAACATTAGAAATGACAGAATTTCACTATACAAAATGATAGGAATTCAACAGTGGTATGCTGTGAAAGGGAAAGAAACTCTTAATTCTTATCGGTGACTGACCACCCACCTCTGCCTCAGGCCCTTTCTCTAGCTACTTGCCTATTCATAAGCTAATGCCTTATGTTGTCTCACAATACGAAACCATTTCTCACTGTTAAAACACATGTAGCAATACACACTATCTCTATGTAATATGTTTGTAATAAGTTTCAAAAATGCCTAACTATGATAAATACCAAATTTCACAGAAGTGGTTACTATGAGAAGAGTGATAAAGGAAAATGATATTAGCGAGGGATTCAATGGGATCTCTATTGTTTTAACAAAAACATAAGTGAAATAATGTATAATTGCAATATTTGAAGGGACTGAGTGTTGAGCATAGATTTTTATTTACACACATTTATATTACACACATACTATTGTTCATAATACTATTTCACAGGAAAGGAAACAAAGCTCAAATACTAATCATTAAAAGATATCCAGTCTTACTCTAACAGACAGCAATTAGATGTTATTTTTACCAATAAAGTTAGAAAAATGCTTAAAAAATAACTCCCAAGATACAGTGAAACATACTTCTAATAAACTTCTTTGTAACTGAGTTGGCAAAAATCTCTGGAAATTAACATAACAGTTGTGGTACCTTGTAGCATCATCCTAGTACTATTTCTACTTCTGTAACTCTGCTCTAAGCTCTTAGTCTTAAAATGTATGATCATTAGGTGCAGTTGTCGCCCTGTGGTGGATAGGACAGATGGATTCTGAACTCTCAGGTAGTGCAAGCAGAGCATTGCAAAGCATATGCCTGATGGTGAATGAAAAGAAGCTATGTTTACTGAAGGAAATAAACAGACAAATGGTACTGGGATAACAGAAAAGGATCACTGCCTACCATGGAGGCAAACAAGCTTTTGAGCTTATGAACAAAAGAAAAAAAGAGGAATGTGTGTTTAGCATTAAAATACTCCTACCTGAGCACCTGAGCTCACATGGGGAGGGACGGGAGTGATTTCCACAGTTCCCACTGTTCTGCCTGTACCATAGTCACAATGGTACAACTAAATGACTATTACACACACCGTGTGCATCTATATATTTTCATGTGTTGCTATGCATGGTGATATTTGCATATCCTGCTAATTTCATTATTCACTTTTACATCACCATATTAATTGCATGATGAATAATGCCTCATGTCTAGCTCAAACTAAATAATTGCACAATGATATATTATGGAATATTACAAGAGAAATTTTTAAATAATGACAGCTTTTAAATTAATGCAGTCATTAACAAAGGAAATAAACAACTTGATGCAAATTAATTCAATGTAATGAGATGAAACATCGTCAGCTATCACTTTAGAAATGCTGCAGAGCTTGGAAACTACATACAAAGAACCTAATTAATGCTGAACTCCAAAAAAAAAAATCTCCTTGTCCAAAATTATCTAAAATCATTGCATTTGGATAGTAAATACTAACTTTTAAAAATCACAAACTAATAAGATTTTGTAGTTTTAGTCCACAGTTATCAAATAAATAAGATGCCTGGGTAAATTGATAGCACTTACACTGTGCTATCCCAGACTACAAGCAGAGTCCCTGATAATTCTTATTCAGGAAAATAAAGCTAATCTACATTATTTTATGTCTGTGTTTTGGGGCACCAAAGTACCAGACAGATATATACAATTAAGAAGAAGTTCTGTGAAAAACAACAAAACAAGAAAATGCTATGATTTAATTTCTAAGTAAAATTAAGTTGACAAAATGGTGTGTAGTCTGGTTAGAAGATAATTCTGTAAAAGCAAACCATTAATGTTTATGAGTGTATACAAATTAGAGTGTGACCTGAGGAAAGAAAGAGTTAAATAGATAAAAAGGAATTTTTAGAATTAATAGCTATATTAACATCAACAGTGTCGCATTTGCTGGTAGCATGTGCTGCTGACATAGAGTATTAACAAACAGCATTTTATAATTCTGTGCTCTTCCTCCTCAAAACTTGTAAGCCCATGTGATTGTGACAAAACTCCCATTGTGTGGGTGGGGAAGGATCCCTGAGAGTTACTTGGATGGTACTGTGCAGAACCTTCAGGAACATTAAAGGCAAACCAAAAGGAGCATACGAATGTATCCAACAAATACGAGGCCGTCCTGCATTGGCTCCTCCACCAGGAAACATCGAGTAAAAAGCTACAGAAATTGGAATGAACAATCAACTTTGGTTAAAAACATCTACAGATAATGTTAATTCATTGATAACAACCAGTATACCACACTAATGTGGATGAAAAACTGGATAGAGACAATTCTGCACTATCTTGGTAGTTTTTCTATAGATCTGAGACTTGTAAAGCATTTTGTATCCCATTAATATGTATAATTTCATGTATTAATTTTTGTAAAGGAAAAACTGAAAAGACACAAAACAAAAATAATTTGATCATTTCAAAAAACTTCTAATATGCATATATAAACATGATATTTATGACAATATTTATGCAAGTATAAACATGATATTTATGTATAGTCTGGCTAACAGATAATTCTGTGAAAACTAATTATCCAGGTGGCTGACCACCCACCTCTGTCTCAGGCCCAACTGTTATTAGTAACTACCAAGCTGAATTTTGTTTATCCTTATGTTTTTAAATGGTATAAATTCCTTAGCTTCATTGTTGCCAGTGAGTTGGGGGCTGACGCATGCCGTGGTTGAGGCTTGTGAAGGAATCATCCCTTCGATGTTTTGTAATTATGATTGATATTCTTCTTTACAAACATCATCTGGCATATGCTATTATAGTGAAAATAGAGAAAGGACATAATTTCTTTGGATTCTGAAAGAATATTAAAGAGCTTTTCAGAGATTTCCCTTCTTCTCCACTCTCCTGCTCTCCTCTCGCCTCTTCTCTCCTGTCTTCTTTCTCCTAACCAACTCTCCATGGAAACCATTTGGCTCTGGGGCAGTGTTGTCCCAGGCATATGCCTGTCCAGTGACAGCACCTTCAGCTCTCCACTCTAAAGTCTTCATGATAATAGGTTCAACTGCTTGCTACACCTCATGTCTGTTGTCACATGGCAGAAATCAATGTGGAATCCACTGAGTGAGAGCTATTCCTCTTTAAAATATGCCAGTGAAGAAATAAACACTGATGTGAATGCAGATATGCATGAAAACTGCTATGTGTTGGTTATCTGCAAGACTGAGGGACAGGACAAATTTACTTTTTGAGAAGCACACTGATTATATTGTTAAGAAATGCACTCAATGGTTTCATTCAACCACGAGATCTTTTCAGAAATATTCTAAACTGATCAAACACATTCTTATCTGAGCAAAATATTGCAAACACAGTACAGAGTTATCTAAAAATCTGGAAATATGGAAAATATGATCACTTCTAAAGGGAATGGAGACTATAAAAGGCTACTGAGAGGACAAGATGAGCAGGCTTTAGACACACAGATACTCTGAGCTCTGTGGCAGCACCTGCAGAAGTACTGAAAGAAAGTGGCCTGGTGGCCTCATGGAAGGCATGCTAATTTTGTATGACTTAGATATAATTAGCCAAGCAGAAAAAGAGTGAATGAGGTGGGCACTCCTTAAAGATTAGCTATAGGAACTGGCCACGTTCTTTAATCTCTCTGTGCTTTGGTTCCCACCTTTAAAATTGAAGCAAAGCTGGCAATAATCCCAGAAAGTCATACAGATTGGAGAGCTAATAAAAAGAGAGTCCTTATAGAATGCCTGGGGAAAGTCCAATTCAAGTCAGGATTAAGAAAGTCCCAAAAGTCCAAGAGACTTTTGCAAGCATCCTAGCAATAAGAACAAGGTAGATACAGTGGAACCTCCCTCATCAGTTTTTAAATCCACCAGAGATCTGGCAAAACAAAGAAACTTACATAAAATGAAAATGTGGAGAGTGAATGAGAAAGCTGCAGCTACTTTCAATCTCAGAGAAGCAGCAAGAAGTAGAGGCATGTGACATTGAAGAAATGAATAAAAATCTAGCAAAATTTTAATAAACTTATAGCCTCTGGATGAGAGTGCCTGGTGAGGATCCTGAGGAAGCCTGGCTACCAGAATATTCACCCACTCTTCCTATGCTTTTCCCTCAGACTTTCCCTGGCTATGGAAAGCCTTTGTGAGCACAAGGCTAAGGGCACAGCTGGGAAGGTGAGACATTTCTAAGAAAATTTAGAAAGATTTCTTTTCAAGACTGTAGGTTTCTTTCTATGCAAACCATTAGATGCCAAAGGCTTTTGCAGAAGTAAAAGAGTTAGACAGAACACACTCCTGTCCCACCCCAAGAAGCACTTTGGACATAGCCAAGTGCAAATAGCAAATACTGCAGGCTATCTGGGGAATAGGGTTATTGTGTCATTGTCCCAGATTCTGCAGTCTTCACTGTGTGCACCTCATGGTCCTAACAGGTGGTAGCTAGGCTGGACTAGAAAAGAGCTTATAAGGTGCAATAAACCAGAGGCAGAGCTATAAACCTAATTCCCTTGGGATGCAAAGATGTGACAGCAAAACTAGGAAGTAGACACAGAACTCCTACAGCAGGGAAACAGGTGACTGGGCTACACAGCCTTGCTGGGAATAAGTTGCAAAGTCCTGAGTGCAAAACTCAGCAAAACCCAAATTCAGAGCAAGGGGACTCACTCTCCCATTAGCAGTCTCATGTCAGAAGGTGTGTGCGTACTGTTTTCTGGAGGAGTATGTTGCTAGTTTCAATCTTGACACACCTTTGCATATATGCTTCAGCATAAAATAGGTAGTAATGAAATGTTAGCTAAGCAATGAAAGATGACTAACAACAGAAAAGAGAATCAATAGACAGCAATTTGCAATGGTGTCACATTTCAATGTTGTGAAAAGAACAACTTAAAAAAATAGGTGTAAATATGCCAAAACCTCTCATACAAATTTAGGTCATTGAATCAACACATCGCAATTTAAGTAGAGTAGCAGAGACTTTAAAGCAGAAACAAAGGGAATGCCTTACTTGAAAATTATGAAGTAAGGTCTGAGGACTTCTTCCCATAACTTTATCAGTAGGATGGGTTTGGCTTTGGAAGGATTCAGTAAGGCTTATGACAAGTAAGCATAAATATCCTAAAATAAAATACAAATAAAAAAATAAAAAGGGAAAAAGCACAACATCTAAAGAATTATAGGACAAGAGCCGGGCGTGGTGGCGCAGGCCTGTAATCCCAGCACTCGGGAGGCTGAGGCAGGAGGATTGTTGTGAGTTCGAGACCAGCCTGAGCTACAAAGTGAGCTTAAGGCCAGCCTGAACTGCATAGTGAGACCCTGTCTCAAAAAGAGGAAAAAAAAAAAGAAAGAATTATAGGACAATATCAAGCATCCATTACTAGTATATTTGAAATGCTTTTTCGAGAGAAGCAGGAGAAAAATATTTGAATAAATAATGATTTGTTTTCTCACTAAATGAAACTAAAAGTATGCTCTACAAGTGAAAAAAAAGTCATTAAACCCCAAACAGGCCAAAATAAATAATAAATAAACAAAACAAAACAACTAAGAAACTACAAGAAGGATATGCACCTGACCTATCAGGCCCAAGGGCAAGAGGACAGCTGAATTCACACTAGATTCATGAGTGCAAGAGACAATAAGGTTTTACTTCCAAAGCATGCATATATGTGTCAACCAGAATCCTACATCTAACAACTGCTATTCTAGGGGATTAAATGAAGCATTTTGAGACAGACAAACTAAAATGTTTTTGTTTTTGCCTTTTGACATCTTGTACTAAGGAAATACTGAAGGGAGTAATTTAGGCTAAAGGAAAATAATGGAACCTGAGATCTATAGAAAAAGAAATGAACAAGAAATGTGTCGATGTGAGTAAAAACAGCAGACAGTTGGTGTGTGTGTGTATGTGTGTGTGTATGTACACATGTATGCTTTTGTATCTTTAAAACATAAGCACTTGTTGTGGTTTCTATCAACCTAGATGGTCCCCCAAAGCTTCATGCTCACGTGTGCCTAGGTGGGGATTTCGAGAGGCGACTGATCGTGGTGTATGATGCTCATCACTAGATTAATCCATGGAAGTTTCTAGCTGAGTGCTGGCTTAGCTGGTGGAAAGAAGTGGGTGCAGCCTAAAAGTGTGTAAGCTTCCTGCTCTCTCAGTCCCTCTCCGCTTCCTGCCTGCTATGCCATGTCCTGCTTCTCCTCTGCCACACCGCTCTGCCTTGAATCCAGCTGACTAGGGACTGAAGCCTGCACAAAATGTGAGCTGATATAAATCTCTCCTCTTACAACTCGTGGGGATCTAGTAATATACCTGAGGCCCCAGTCAAAGCTTGTATACAAGAGTGTATGTGAGACTTTAGTACCTAAGCAATGGTACGATTTATATTCAAATGTCCCCTAAAAGCTTCATGAATAGGAGGGGGCTTGGGGAAGGTGATTGGATTATAGTGTGTGATATTCATGGAGGGATGAGTCCACTGGTGAATTTATAACTAAGTGTGATGTTGCAAGGCCAAGTGCGGAAGGAGAAGGCACTCTCTAGGCATGTGGCTTTGAAGGGCACATCTCCTTCCCTGTCTCCGCTTTCTACCATTATCCCACATGCAAACCTCCTCTCTATAGGGCCCTTGGTTGTGCCTCCCTACTTTGCAGCTAGCCCACTATGGACAAAAATCTCCACAAACTGAGCCAAAATAAACCTGCCCTTCTTGAATTTGTGGGTGTCGAGTGTTGTGTACCAGAGATGAGAAAGTAACTAAGGCAGGCAGTGCATTACATAATAGTTAAAGCATCATAAAAATACATTGTAGGCCACCTGTTTACCAGCCAATGTACCTTTCCCTTTGTAGCTTGAGTAACCCCTACCCTAGCCCTCATTTTATAAAATGAAAAAACTGAGAGTCACGTTAGGGAAGTAACTTTCTTAGTCACTAAATTGCAAAACTTCCTGTCGCTAATCTACTTCATGTTGCATGAAAGAAGTGTTAACATGTCTCGTGTGATCATGAGACTTAATAAATTATGCCTGTCATTCATGGGAGTAATATTCAGCTCTTTAGGAAGTGGTAGATAAAAGTGTGGTGCCCTGGACTACTCTTCACTACATATAATTCTGGATGGAAACACTCCAATTGTGCATAGTGAGAACAGTTTGTGTCCACGTGATTACATGTAGATCTGTAATGCTTTCATCCACAAACTTGCAAACACAGAAAAGAACATCTTAACAACACATAAGAACTGCTGTGAGTTTTGAATTTTGGGACAAGTACTTGAGAACTTCAGGTCAGGCTTTTTTTTTTTTGTACTCCATACACTTTATTTTTTATTTTTGTTCTTTACTATCTATTTCAATTTTTATGGCATACTGGGATTCTTTTTTCTATTTAAAAAAGCCTCGCTCTTAAATAAACAAGACATTTGCTCATTTCTCTGCACTAAGATGGGGAATACACAGCATAACTTGGTTGGGATGGATATGATATTGTATGTTTTCCTTTCCTTTGTATCTGGTACCAGTGGCTCACTGTGTCAACACTAATATTTGCTGATCTTCAATTAAAAGGGCATTGGTGATATTGAAGAGTGAAACTCCACTGAATTATTGGTACTAGAGACAAACACAATTGGATATGGCAGCTTAGAATAATGCGTAATAAGCACCAGTGAGATACTTCAGGGGACTAGGGCTTGGACAAGTGCAGGGAACAGGGTTCAATCCCAGGCACCACCTGCTGAGCTGGCCCCACCTCCAGATGAGCTGAGACAGCCACTGAGACTGGGATCGGTGGCACACGCCTGCATCCCAGTGCTGGGGAGGATGCAAACAGGAGGATAAGTATGGGTCCAAGCTGTGTAGTGAGACCCGGTAGCAAATGAAGAAGGAGGAGGAGGAAGAGGAGGAGGAGGAGAGGGAGAGGGAAAGGGAGAGGGAGAAAGAGAGCGAGAAGCAGAAGGAGAAGAAGAAGAGGAAGAGGACGAAGAAGAAAAGAGGTGGAGGACAAAGAGGACAAGGAAGGTGGGGAAGAGGAAGGGGAAGGTGTAACAGAGGTGATAATATTTGAACCAATGCTTACTGTATAGGTAGTATTGTTTGGGTGACATATAATGTGTCTTACTATGAATAATAATAGTATTGGTATTGATGAGGAGGCAGAGAAGTATAGATGCAATCTCTTCAGGGAAACAGCTAGGAAAGTAAACTATTGCTGCATTGCGAGCTGGAGGGAAGTCATTGATGGGTCTTGAAGAAGGAGAATTTCAGATATCACATGGCTTTAGAAGACTGATGGGGCTTCTCTTTCATTGAAGCACATTTTGAAGGCAAGCAATCCTCTTTTCTACTTTAAAGGCTTTATTTCCTTCCTACTCTGCCAGCTAGTTTCCCAGAGGTGTGCTGTGCTGTCTTGTTTTGTTTTGATACAGGGTCTCAATGAGTTGCTAAGATGCCCAGGCTGGGCTCAAATTTGCCGTCCTCCTGTCTCAGTGTCTCAAAATGCTGGAATTGCAAGCATGTGCCATTGCACCTAGTTTCACTGAGGTTACTGTTCCACTTCCTTGTCCTTTCTTCCTGACACTATGGTCGCTGCATAGGTGGGTAGGGCAGTAGCCACCCAGTGACACTCACATGCTTATTTGACCCCATTTCCTTACTCATCAAGCAAGAATTTTCTCACTCTACTGTTGATTTTATCATTTTTTTAAATCTCTGCACATAAGGACATGCAACTCTGAGGGGAAAAACTACAGCCCTGCAAAGGACAAAGGCACTCAAAGGGTCAAAAGCTCCAAGAAATGTTTGCACTCTTTGGCTCTGTGGAAGTATAGGGCTGTACTCCATTCAGCTTCTTTTACCAGCAAAGCCAAGGTAACCCTGCCAACAAGAGCACCCTTCACATCATCAGCCTACCTTCACCTGCAGCTCACCTGTCTGAGGCCGGCTGACTCCTGAGATTGCAAGTTAGGTGCTGCTGCTTCTGGAGGGCACTTGAGGATGCCTTCCTTTGGTGGATCCCACCTGTGACCTGCATGCTTCTCTTACTGCACTCAGTCGCAATTGTCTGCGTGGCCACATGTTTCTCCAAAGTGATTCGATTTCATATCACAGTTGTCATCTTTAATTATTATGGCCAATGCCTAGCTTGGGAATAAAAGTTAAGAGATGCTCAGTAAATACTTATCAGAGGTCAAGTGAATAATAAGGTATAAAAGTTTAAAGAGGTGTTCCATTTTTCTCTTCATAAAGCAAAATTGCATAGAATGTTGGCATGTTTTAACAGATTGTGTATTCCTGTAATTCTAAAGGCTCACTTCCCCTCTCCTGCTGCTGTAGATTTTGCAATCATGTCTGTAAAAGGCACTATTTGAATCAAGTGATCTTTTGTTTGAGTTCATTTTCTCCTGAGTATAAATTTGAAGGGGAAGGAAGGGGGAATATGAGGACACTGAGCTAACATAATTAACAAACTTGTTAAAGTGTTTGAGCAAAATTCCTTGGCAGTAAGTCAGTATTACATGTTTTACAACTATTCCTTGCCTTTCCTATGTCCTCTACTTTCTGATTATCCTAACCTTCAATAGGCGGGAAGGTGGTAAAGATTTAGTAAGATGAGGTTTGGGGATACTCTCCCACGAGAAGCATGTTCCTCTCCAGAAGCTATTAAGAAGTGCTCCTTGTAATTCTAAATTGTGTTTTGTAGCTGGTGTAAAATAATCTAATTTTACACTGCCGGTGTTCCTTGTTTGAGTTCTCCACTTCATTTCCTGGAGGACCTGATCACCCTTGAACTTCCCAGCATATGGCAGTTTAATAGCCTTAAGTGGTTGTCCCTCCAAAGGGACAGGAGCCAAGGGGGTGGCTCTCCCTTGGAAGAGCTCCCTTGCTGTGAAATCATGTAGACAAGGTGGGTTGTCATATTTTTGATGTGGAAGTGACTGATAGATAATTTAATCTGCCACCTACATAAATTGAGATTAATTGGATAGTCTGAAAAATTATTTGAGGACTGCAGAGACAGAACCAAGGTAAGCAGAAGGAGGAATTAATGTAGCAAAAGCAAATCATGATGCTTCTTTGTCTACTTAAACAGGTTATGGGGAACCATTACTATTACCTTTTGGGTATCTCTAAACTAGCTGGCTTGATAATTTGATATCATAACAGATATAAATTGTACACAATGAAGGGATATGGTTTCCTGCCACAGGTACTAATTTAGCTACTTTTCTCTTGGGTACTTATATTGTACAGGATGAAAAATAGTAATTTAGCCACATTGGAGTTTGTGGTAAAATAAAATACCATTAACAAAATATGTGGATGGTCTTTGCAACATGATATATTTTCTCAAGATCTCCAAAGTATCTTTATTTTTAAGTGGTTCAAAGATACAATTCCATCCACTTCAATATAAAGGCTTCACGTTTATCATTCTTTATAGCTGAGTAATAGTACATTGTATAAAAATACCACAACTTTTTCATCCATTCCTCAGGTGAAGGCATCTTGGTTGTTTCCAAGATTTGACTATCATAAAGTGTGCTGTTAAACATAGGTGCATATATATCACTATGATATGATGTTTTCAGTTCCTCCGAGAAAATTCCCATTAGGAAAATAGTTGGTTTGAATGGGATTTCCAGTCCTAGTTTTTTAAGGAGTCTGCACACTGATTTCTATAATGGTTGCATCAGTCCTAAGTGAAATAAACGAGACCAACATGTGTAAATATTGTATAGTATTCCTAGTATAAGAACTCAAAACAAGAAATAAAAATAGAAAGGTTTAACACAATTAAGAGGAAAGTGAGAACTTGAGGCTTAGACAACAAAGAGAGGGCAAGGAGAAAAAGAAGGAAACAGGAGAGGGGCAAAGCCATACATTTATTTGCACAAGATGGTTAAGACAATGATCCTGAGAATCTTCAGCACATTTTCGAAACTAGCAGTTAATAAGTAGGATTCTCACACTGACTAACTATATATGCAGATACCTGTGAACTAAGCAACTACACTGAAGAAAGCAATGTGTAATTCTAGGATCACACTTGGAATGCCCGTCATTCCAGTCTTCTAAATACATACTGCTTGTCATGACATATCAATTACTGCCATACTGTCTCTCAGGTAAATGTTTGCTTAAAAAGGGGTAATAAATTAAAATAAGAGACAAGAAAAAATAATGTCACAGGACTGTCCTGTTACAATGCTATATATTGTTAGATTTCTAAATTTCTGTGTAAAATATGTAATTTTTTATTTCCATTTCTTAAAGATTTTTTTTAAATTTTTTCTTCATATTCTGTAGGGACTTAAGTTAAATATATCAATACTTGATGGAATATACCTGTTCCATGTTATTTCTAAGATGTTTGATATTCAGGTAGATAGTGAGGTTAAGCTCAGCTGCCTATGTTGTAGGATAATAATAATAAGCCTCTTCTGGAGGGTTAGCAACCTAAGTTTGCAGACCAAAAATTAGAGAAAAAGAAGGGCTGCAAGGACAGCCAACATTTTGGCCCTAGCCTTTCAAGATCAGTGAAGACTCAGGACATAGGAGAACCTATACTATAACATCATGTAACTCAGTTGTGTCACAAATCTTCTGATCTAGGAGATGGAAGGCCACAGTGGAAAGTGATGGATGATGTAGAGTGTGCCTAAGGAGAGGTACATGGAGAGAAAACATTCTCTCAAGCTTTCGCAGAGAGCAAATTGGTCAAGCAATGATCGTGACTCATCCACATGGCTGATACTGACAAAGAATCTACAAAGTGCAGTACAGGGTTTCAGGCTAAATCCTGAGTGGATTTGACTGACCTCATCAGATACAAAATTACATTTGTTGTTATAGAGGTCTTGCTTTATCTTCCTCTTAACCATTGAGCAAAAAGTATAAAAACAAAGTATTAAAAGCAAAGCCATATTAATAGGCTGAGCTATAAAATGTTCAAATCAACAACTTCTGACATTGCCTAAGAAAAGCCCACTACTATTATGGACTACTGGACTATATTGGAATATTTTACTGAATGGATGTACCTATAAGATTTAAATAACAATGGAATACCCTTCTCTCACAGAACTAAATGAAAAAGGGGATACAAATGAACGACCATTTTGTATCTGTATATTCAAAATAGTTTGGATAGATGTACAGCTACTTTCTCTTAACTCATTGCATGGAAAGCTTTGTTCTGGTAGTGTTTGTGGACAGGATATCATGTCTACAACTTGTAGAATGAATAACCACTGAGACAATATGCATTGTATTAATTATTGAAACTGTCCTACTAATTGGTTTTGCAAGTGTCTCATTTCTATTTCTCAATAAAACTTATTTTTTAAAAAAAAAGATACAACTCCGGCTTGTACAATATGGTTATTAGAATGGAAGATAGTCCAACATGGTTATGGCATAGGGTAGATGTTGTGTAGGATCTGATTTTCTGCAACACAGATGTAGAAATAATGAGAAGCTTCTATTCTTGGGCTGTTGTGTTCTGAAACAACAATAAAAGAGTCAAAGGGAATATGAGAACAAAGGCTTCTATAGAATTAGGCTTCTTTATGTGAGAGTGTATAAAGTAAATTCCAACCCAGGTATTTTCACAAGCCTATAGCTTCACCTAACCAATTATTGAGCCACCTATAGTGGTAGCAATCTTCACAAGTTGAGTTTTTGCTGAACAGTTCTATTTCTTATGACCTTCAGGTTCACCAGCAAACTATTAGTATTTTCTTAATATTCTGAAAGATAGCATTATTGACTTTAGTCTATCACATTTATCTACTGTATTAAGTTATGAACATTTAACTTTCTATCTAACTCAGCTGCCTCAGAATTTCTAGGACCCCACTGTTTCCTATTTCTGCACTGTGTCTATATTCATAAAATTGAGTGGAAAGGCTTTCCTGTCTCCAGGAGTCACATGTGGTCCAGGACCTTGCTATTATACCTCTAATGTTAGTGTTTGCAATCTTAGGCAACACGCTGTGACATATTTCCTGAAATATGCACCAGTCTTTTTTTTTCTGTTTTGATAAGAACTGGGGTAACAGAAACTGTTTCTCTGCTAAGAAAAAGTATAAATTCCAGCTCAATGATAAATTGCAAAACACCCTTGGCCTTCATATTCAGATGGCATCAGAGGATGGTGGGGACTGTGGTACACTGGAGGCCCATGTAATCCAGGAGGGAAACCCCTCAACCTCTGCTTGACACTGTTTTGAACAGGATTCAGTGTGCCCACATCTTCTAATTATCTTAATGTCAGCGAGTCGTAGGCTTTGAAACATCTTGCATTGAAGACTGTCCCTGTAAGCACGTCTGTGAAGGTTCCCTATTCAGATCTTTGGTCTTAGACTCTCCAACACTGTGCTTGAATCTGTGCAACAGAGCTTAACGCTGAGGCTCCTTTATGCACACTGAAATCTTGACCTCTTCATTGCTTGACCCACTGGTTCTGTCCACACTGGTGCACTTGTACCTACCATATCCTTTAAGGTGATTATTGACAGGACTTTATGTAGTATTTTGTTCAAGTGCTTTACTATTGCTAGGCAAAATGTGTTTCTTCCTTGTAATCTTCTGCAAACCTTCCTTTTCTGTCTCTACCAAGTACCTGCCTAGAACTACTATATTATCGTATTCTTAGACTAATATGGCTTTATTCAGTCAAGGATAGGCATGTGGTCCACTCAGTGTGTGCTGATCACTTTGTGAAGTGTTTAGCACACACACAGCTAAGTCAAGTGCCGGCTTGGTTCCTACTTACCTGGGTCTTTTTCAAACTCTTTTACTTGAATATCAGGTTCTTTTTTGTCCTCAGGTTCTATACCAATCCTGCCCCATCTCCTATTAACATTTGTAACTCCCTCAGCTGGTTAAGTTAGCATCAAAACTTCATCAGTGTAGTTGTGGTTTGCCCTGTATGTCACTCCTCATTTACTGCATAGCATCCTATGGGTAAGGTGAGCAACACCCTTAGCTCCTAGCTTGCACCTCCATGGGACACTTTGCTGTCCCACGGATCCCCTCCATCTACTGTGAGTCCTGTTACTTCCAACCACCATCCCCCCACACACATACACACAGACACAAAGATAGTAGAAATATCTTGTTATTTCCTGCCTTTGATACCTTGATCATGGCATGATTTAAAGCTGGAAATGGAAAATCTTTTCTATAAATGACCAATTAGTCAGAATTTAAGTTTTGGGTGTGTATAAGCTCTGTTGTAACAACTTACATCTGCAGTGTGAAAGCAGGTGAATAATACAAATGAAAGAACATGACTGTGCATTTCAATAAAACTTTATTGACAAATTAGGTGGCTCATGGTGGTGATCCCTGACTTAGAAGACTCTCTTAAAACGGTGCGCTCCTCAACATTCTGTTCTCTGATCCTTTCTTGGCACCACCTCCAGAAAAGGATTCTTACTTCTGATAACCTGTGGCTCCTACCTGTCCTGGTATCTAAGTAGTGTCTGGGAACCCTTCCTAATATGACAGCAAAGTGTCGCATGACAGAACCATATGCCATCCTTCTTTACCTTTCTATTTTCAGGAATATTGATTGAATGGAAATATGAAGGATCATTTATTCTATGTCACTGAAATTTCTACTTCTTGACATTTAGTACTATTTCCAATTTCTAGATAGAAGTTATTAAGAAATTCAATAAAAGCTGATATGGGACAGACTCAATTTTTATTATAGCTCTGCTTGTCTTTATTTCCGTCAAACATAAAATTAGTTTAGAAAGTACAGTTTTGAAGAATCAGAAATGTGAGGACAGACCCTTGTGAAGGACCATCTATGACAACACTCAACAAAAAAAGGGGATACAAATGAAGGACCATTTTGTATCTGTACATACAAAATAGTTAGAATAGGTGTACAGCTACTTTCTCTTAATTCATTGAGAACAAAGATATGCACTAAGAGTGTTTGGACAAGATATCATGTCTGCATCTTGCACTCTGAATAACTACTATGAAGACAACAATATGCAATGTAATAATTATTGCAGCTGTCCTACTTACATGCTTTGAAACTGTCTCATTGCTGTTTGTTTTTCAATAAAATTAATAAAAAATAAAAAATAACTCTGACAAATGTATTCTCCACTTTTCAAACTAGTGTATAATATTCTCATTATTTTGGATGATATTATTTTTGGTAAACCTGAAAACTGTATGTAAACAAATGAAAAATGAAAGGGAATTAAGTAAAGGATCTAGTTTAACAATTTACTATGCAGTACATCTCCCTTGCCTGTGATAAATACCTTCTATGACTCCTGGTGGAATCCTGAAACAGAGTAGTAGTGAAATTTGCAGATACCTTACTTTTAATTTGCCTATACATACACTTCAACAACAAAAATTTAGTTTATAAACTGGGCACTGTAAGGTTTTATCAACAATGTAACTGATAGATCTTTTACTTTATCACTTAAAAGAAGCACTTCAGGGGCCGGCCAAATAGCTCAGCAGGCAGAGGCCCTGGGGTTCAATCCCTGGGCCTGCTGTGCAAACCCTACCCTGGGGCATGCTGAAAGGGCAATTGAGACTAAGCATGGTGGCATGTGTCTGTAATCCCAGGTCTTGGGAGGCTCTAAACAGGTGGATCACTACAAGTACAATCTCATAGTGAGACCATGAATGCCCTGTAGACCCTTCCCTAAAATACAAAAAAAAGAAAAAAAGAAGCACTTCATAATATTCATAGCATTGCATGTTCAAATCACAAGCATCATTACACTTGCACTTTGAGGCCATTAAGCAGAATAAAGATTTCTTGAACACCAATGCTTCCAAAGTCCTTCTGATAACCCATGGCTACTAAGTGACTCATATTCCAGTGAGGTGTACAGCTGTGGATATGCTAGATCATGATTTGGCTTGTATTCTGTGGGGATAAAGTAGAAAGGTTTAATATTTCATCATGATGCTCAGAATAATGTACAATTTGACATTTATTAATTATTTCTGAAATTTTCCATTTAGTATTTTCAAATCAGAGCTGGCCACAATAATTCAAACCTTGGAAAGTAAAGCTATGGATAAGGAAAAAAATGATAGTTTTCAAATACACAACAAATAGACACTTAGATCTTGGGTGAAACGCCACTGTGATAAAGTGTGAATAGCAACTTGGTGTCTTTTTCCAATTGTCGCACTCAACAATCAATACAGA
Source organism: Ctenomys sociabilis (assembly GCA_004027165.1). Classification (NCBI taxonomy): domain Eukaryota; kingdom Metazoa; phylum Chordata; class Mammalia; order Rodentia; family Ctenomyidae; genus Ctenomys; species Ctenomys sociabilis. The sequence goes on from PVKA01021747.1 coordinate 31,656, forward strand.
AGTATGCTATAGCCATCAGCCACCAAGAAGTATGCAGAGATTTCTTTGTAAGAGGAAACCATCAATTGTCAGACTCCAGATGAGTATTAACTGATTCAGTTCAGTTCTGGTACCTGACCTGAAGTAGCATCAAATCGCACAGATGGAGGGCTCACTCCCCTAAGTCTGCTGCCTCTCTCTCTGCTAATCCCAAGCCTCTTGTTGCACTGCTGACCTCACCGGATACAACTCAGAATTCCCACTGTCTCCTCATGGAGCACTATTTCCTTGCTAGAAAGACTCAGAGAATTTAGAGAAACACATTTCTCGGTGCACTGTAAAGATATTGCAGGGCATACAGCTGAAGTGACAACCCACATGGGGAGAGAGATGAGAAAAGAGGGTGGTGCTTTCCTGCCCCATAACTGGGTACTCCATCTTGTAGGTGTTTCCCTGGTTTCTCCTCTCCAGTTCTTTGAACCCCGACATTATGGGATTTCATGAAATTTTCATTATGTATACATGATTGACTAAGTCACTGCCCATTGTGATCAACTGAACCTTTTGAAGGTTTGGAGAATGGGCTGAAAATTTCAATTTTCTAATTATGAGTAGTTTTTACCAATAACATATTCTCATCCTGTCACCTTATCAACACACAAAGTACACTCACTACTCTGACAGTTCCAAGTATTTTAGGAGAAGTTCACAAGAAAGGGGAATGAGGATTAAATATATATTTCACACAACCTCAGCCTCCCAGTGTAGAAGTAGCACAGTAGAATAACTTGGACTAAGTTCAATCAGAAATATATAAAAACAACAACAACAAATTTCAGATTCCCACTGCTGACAGAATGATAGATTACATCTTGTTTCTCATGGGAAAATATGAGGTGAAAATACCATTTTTTTACATTTTTCCATATAAGTAAACTGTGTTTTCAGTTACAACTAGAAAAGTAGATTTTAGGAGTTTGTGTAAGGATACCTGAAAATTGGTATCAAATTTATAAAGTGTACTAAATTTATAAATGAATTTATAAAGAAAATTTTGATTGCCTTTCACCAAAAGCCATGCTATTAAAAGTCAAATGGTAAATGTATGCCTAGGTAATGTTTTCAAAGATCTCAACACAAAAGGAGCAATATCCTTAAAATAGAAAGAGTTGAATACAAAATGCAATATAAAACCAGAGGGCAGTTCATAGTCTAAGGAAGTAGACAGTAATTCTACAAAAAAAAAAAAAAAAAAAGCTCAACCTCATTCATGAAAGAAATGGATTAGCAAAGATTAAAATGTTGACAGATCCCAGTGTCTTCAGGGTACTGTGAGGCAGACAGTCTCACAGTCTCCGAAGGAGAGAATATTTTGTAAACCTGTAGGCAGACAGTTGGATTAATTGCCTAGCAAGCCACAGCATGTATACTATAACATGTATAACCTTCCAACACATACACACTTATACACACATGAGGATATATATGAAGCATACATACCCTTTGAACCTCTTAAGAGTCAAATGCCCTGCGTAAGACAAGGTATTATTTAAATTATAATGAATAGAACTTAAATACCCATTAGCAAAGGACCAACTAAGTCAAGGTAAATTCTATTGTGGACTAGTAAATAGCTTAAAAAGACTTTTAGATATTAGTATGAGACAGTGTTCAAAATAAAAGGATGAAAGCAAGGTATAAAATTACTGCAAATTACATTTTTCCCCATTTATTACACTCATGCACATAAAATTTCAGAACTGGTGAGAAGCTAATGTCCGTAATTACACATAGGAACGAGGTTAGGAAAACATTTGGAAATTTTCATATCTAAATTTATATCTATCTGTATGTTTTCAGCTGTACTCATATGCTATTTTTGTATTAGAAATCTAATTACAGATATAGGTTTTCAAGGTTCTCCCCCATGTTTTGAACTTAAGGTAAAAATGGAATTATATGAATTTTGAACATTTCTTTTTGAGTAAGAAAAAAATTGTGATAGGTTAATAACAACTTGGCTTCTTCTCATTCTAGGAATCACTCATGTATAACCTAAACTTGATACATTTTCAGAAAGGTTTGAATACTTATAATGTGGAAGGCATGAGTTAGGTGGAAGAATAGGATTTTCCCTTAAATTTCAGGGAGCTGTTTACTGACAATCAGTCACAGGCACAGTGTTAGTGATGCTTAATAGTTCTTCTCTGTATCTCTGCTTGGAGAATAGCTTGGGAATTCACGTAGCCATTATTGCTAACAACAGCATGCGATTAGGCCATTTCCCTCATTATGTCGCTGTCTTAAATTAGAGACATTAGATACTATGTTTCCATATTTTGATGCCTGTGTTTAGAGTTTACTGAAAGTTTTGCTGTCAAGAGGTGGTGGATGGTTCTGGCTTTGTTGCTGGTTAAGGGTGTGGATGTTTTTCATGGGAGGACAGGGAAGAGAAGAATTTCCCCTCTTCCTGTGCAATGGAGAGCAGTGCTAATGAGAAGAGATGCTGAGGACAGATGGCCTGAGTAGTCTCTCTCAGATCTCTAGAAAGTCACCCAGCCTTTCTGCGTAAAGTATGAATTAATACATGATGTATCTCAAACAGGGTTATAAGGATTGAATGGGAGAAAATTCTCAATAAATGTTAGCTAAAACTGGTGTCCCTTTTACTGTTTCATCAATTCCTATTGATTTTGATTTCAACTTGGCACTTGCACTTGTCTGGGAGCTCTCTGGGCAGAATGGAGGTCTAGTCTATGCATCGTTTTTATGTTAAACGCTGCTGAAAAGTGCTTCATTCCAGTCTTTCCAAATGGATTTATGGAGTCAAAAGACCAAACAGAACTTAAGCCTCAGTGGAAGAGACCTTAGGCAATTTAACAACTGTCTTAAAAAATAAAAGATAAAAAAATCTCTGAATAATAATTCAGTGTGAGGGCCCTGGGTTCAACCCTCAGTACCACACACATCAAGCTCACATACATACTAAGTGCTAGATGAGAGTGAGCATCACGGAGCAGCATTTGTTTCTAGCTCCTATGTAGAAGGCCTGTCATTACCATGCAGTCAGAAGGTAACTGTGACCCTGAGGAATTCTGCTGTTCCTCATTGACATCTCAGTCTTCTCTTGAAGACTTTTCTCAGTGTCTCTCTTATGAACCCTTTTCTCCATCAAAAAAGGATTTTGTCAGATATCAAATTCAATTTCTGGTACTTTTAAAGCATCTTCATGATATCTGATCTTCACGTCCAATGACAGCCATCATGAGAAAGGAACTTTTTAGTTTCCATGCCAAAGTCTGTCTTATACAAATAGTATGCACCTGTTGATACATCTTAAACAAAGAACCTCCTTCTTCATGGTTGAATATTACAACAGTCAGACCTTAATTTACCCAAGAAAGTAATGTTTCTTATTATCCTAGGACAGCTTTTCTCTAGCATTGCTGGCCAAATTGCTCCACCTCACTCTTTCTTCCTTCAGAAAATTCACTGATAAGACAAAAACAGAATAACTCTATTTAGTGATGCATTCTCTGTCTGCAGAGAGCAGGTCCCTTGCTACTCTCAGCCAGGCTGTAAACTTGGGCATCAACCACTCCCTGGTTAGAGAGGACCTACCCTGGTCCATCGCTACCTACAGCAGGTGAGCAGGTGGCTGAAGTCAGCTTCAGTCTGCTTATTCTTTAAGCCAACTTTTATTAGTTTTGAGAATGATAATGCTTCTATGTGCTGATTATTGCCTTATTCTCCCTTATGCAAATTATATTCTGAAAAAGACCAATTTATTGTGTCTTGTATACTACTTAAGAAGTGTGATATGAGGTGTGATTGAAATATATGGTGAACATTTGAATTTTTAGAAACACTTCTTGCAGTAAGACACACTCCTTTCTTATCTCTTCATAGTACTCCTCCACCTCTTGATAGTGTCAATATATGATGTGATCAAAACTACAGTGGATGGTGCTGCCAAGTGAAAGACAGATGTGCACAAATATTGCAGTGTCTTCCTTCACATCACTCTCTGGATCTGGCATCATGCAGCTCCTCTTTTCCAAAGTCAAGATGACCATGAAAAGTAAATATTTCTAACTGAGTCAGGACATGGAGGCAGCCATGAGACACAACTAAAAATATTCATAATAGAGGACTTTCAGACCTGCCTAGAAAGTGGTAAAAATGATGTGGTAAGTCTGTTCAAAGTAAGAGAGCATTTTGGTGGGAACTACTGAGGAATTAACATCTTTTTAGGTAATAATTTTTTAATTAAAAAATTTACCATATTTGTCAGTCTCATCTCATATTTTGAAAACAGCACCATAATTCTCTCAGGCTACAGCTAAAAAAATAGAAGGCTACAATAATAAGAACTAAAACCACAACTTGACAGTACTTTTTTAATAAGAAAAATCTGAAAGGAAAAACTAATATTAAAAGTAAAAGACTCTAAGGAATTGTGTCATATAATGTAATTAAATATTAAAACTACAGAAGTGGTAAGTATGCATTGTCAGTCTGTGAGTATCTTTCATGCAGATCCACACTAGCTGACAAAATGCCTCTCCTCAGCCTGGCCTATAGGTTCCATCCGGAAGATCCAAGTTTTACATTTGGACAATTAATGTTTTATTTCTAAACTAAACACTAAGGACAGACTTTACTTGGCAGATTGCCACTTTTTATCACATCTGTATCAGATGAGTTTTTAAAAAGAATGCTATCCATCCTGTACTGAAAATATGTCAGCTAAATTTACTTGTGGGAAGTTGTTCTTATCATGTACTTATAAGATGGATGTTTATTTATAGTAGACATTCCTTGAAAACTGTTTTTGAAATAGTTTTAAAACATTGAACCAATGTTTAAATGGCAAGCACACAGTAGGGATTGAAAAACATGAAGTCTGATAAAAGTAAGTTTTGTGTTTAGCTAACTGGTTCACACTGAGCAGAAAATTAAAAATCTGTTCCTTGCAATATGGTTTGATTCTGTATCTATATAAAAGGAGAAACTGAAATTTAAACCCTGGGCATTGTTCATGCTTGGTTGAGGTCAGCTAATCCAGGGGCTGCCTTTTAATGATATTCAATAAAATCCTTAAGTGGAAACTGTATACTAATGACGAGGCCAGTGTACCGGCCCACTGAATCCTTACTGTTTACACTTCAGGAAACAATTGAGTTGGTCATCTTTGGGTTGATGTGTTCTTTTACATTTTTCCTCTCCTTTTTCCTGTCTGTGCTGGGACAATGACTTCCTCATATCACAGCTTTTATTGTAATGGAAAATAAAGTATTGGCTCCATCAAATATTGTTCCTTCATATAAGGAACACTAAGTTTCTCAAGGGTTGTGATAACCTGAAGAGAGGAGGGCTATACTGGAGGGTTTTAGAATTGAACTTACTGAAATTGGTGCAGACATTTGATTGATCTGCACATTCAAGCATTAACTGTTAGGGGGAAAGGCAAGACCAGAGAACAGGCTAGCATGAGAATTCCAGCCCTGTCTCCTTCCACCTTTCAACCTGTTCCCCTGCCCACCACTTCTCAGATGGACCTGTTCAGCTGCTCTGTGGGCCACCATTTCTATCCACCCCTCAAAAGCTTGTGTTAGCAGAAGACTATTCTGGACTGAAGGAGCATTTACACTCTCTGTGGTCACCATGGGATGAGACCCATGCTGCCTAAGTAGCAGGCAGGTCTCCCTCAAGGTCCCCTGGCATCCTGCCAACATTGCTCAGCTCCTTCCTGGTGGTGAAGCCTCACTCTGATTAATCACTGAGCTTCAGGATTCTCACAGATATGGGGATGTGAGGAACCATCACCATACTGAGGGATAAATGAGCAACTCCCTGAAAAGCTTTCAGCATGCAGCAAGGACTCACCAGGTGTTAGCTATTATAATTATTAATGTTATTGTTATTGCTCATCTCTGCACATCCCCCTTGGATTTCTCTTTTCCTGCCCACAAGAAAACATACTCTTTTCTATGTCAATTTGTTATCATCTCTCCCTACTTTTTGGCACCCTATAAAGTAACTAGATTTATAAGAGCAAAGAGGTAGAAAGCCTAATGTTCTCACTGGGAGGCTGGAGGGAGCAGGGATTCTGGAGCATTATTTCCTGACATAGTCACTGAAAGCACAAGTCTGTGTGCTGTGTTGGACCCTAAGGTCATTCCTCTCCTTTCACTTTGTTGTGTATAATAATAATTCTACCATTGCTTGGCTTCTTGTGTGCCTATTTATTTCTTTTTTTCTTGCATAGATAGATGCAGAAATCACTAAAAGGGAAAACCAGAGGAAAAAATGGCATAAAGGGGTCATCGGGGGTAGGCTGCCAAGAACTGGCTACAAGATGGACATTATTACCTCTGCCTTATGTTTCAGAATTCTGGAACTTTGAGGAAGCTAAGCTAATTGGCTGTGTTAAAATTTCACATCTGCACTAGCTAGTTTTATTAATTTTCTAGGTCCCAATTCCCTCATTTGTTAAGTTTATATAATACCTACCATACTATCTACCTTGCAGATTATTTTAGAGTTTGAAG
>PVKA01021748.1:0-38186 GCA_004027165.1 Ctenomys sociabilis
CTCTGAGATATATTCCCAGCCTTGTTTTCTGATTTTAATGAGTTTTTCTTTCCAAAATTTGCAGTTGTAGAATACAGCACATAATATTTTTCTCTGCCTTGTAGTATGACCTGTGGATTTCTGATGTTTCCCTGTTCTCAAGACCTCTTGTCATTTTGCCCAAAGTGTATGTGCTTGTTCACACTGGTGGACAGGGAAAGCAATCAGACTTTTGGCCTACGCTAGAGCTAGGCAACAAAGCAGGAACCCAAGCACCTCACCATACTCAATACTTTGAGATCAGGCTGTTTCTGAGAGCCACACAGGCTAGGCCTGAATTTGTACTGCAGCATGTAGGACCTCATGTTCTTCCTTGTTTGAGTTTGAATTTCTTAAAGAACCTGTCTATCTGAAACCTCTCCACTAATGTCTCCTGTGGTTGTCAATCTTTATGAGAGAGTTATATTGAGAATACTGAGGTGAAGTTATTTCTTAGTTGCTTTGAGTTCTGTTCTTAAAAGAGCAACCCCTTCCTGCAGTGGCATCTGATTGAACACTGGCAATATGGTGGACAGTGCACTGGATGCCTTCTCCAACTGTTGTTCATTGTGTAATGAATCACTGTAGGGTGAAATCCACTCTGCTTTTGCAGAGTGGTGATTGTCTACTGGCTATTTCCTATGTTTCTTCCTGGACCTCCCAACTGTACAGGTCTTCTTTGTGTCTATTGTTTTGGTTACTTTTCTTTCATTGCTGAAACAAAAATACCTGAGACCCAAAGTGAAATGAGAAAAGGGTTACTTAACACGCAGTTCTAGTGTTCAGTATATACACAATCATCTGCCTGCAAGACAGTTGCCAGGACAGAAAGGCAACTGTTCATGGTGGTAGAAGATATCAAAATCAACAAGAAAGGATGACAGAACAAACCTCTCTCTGTTCCTTTTGTAGGCCACCTGTTCCAGGGAGGATGTAGCACTCACACCTTAATCCTAGCCTTAGACCATGAATCAATGACAAACTCTAGATTCAGCTCCCTTGCCAAAGCCTGCCTATCTGTGACCATATGAGGCTTTCGGGACACATCTAGACACAAATTGCAGCATATGTGAAGGCCTTTTCTCTTTGAATTCTGAGATTCCAAACTTTGTTCTTTTCTCTGCATTTGGTCCATTTCTCCAACTTCCCTGTAGCTTTTAATTTTCCTGTAAGTTCCTTCTCAGTTCCTAGTGATCTATTTCTCTGCCACATTGCTATTTGTAGGTTTTTAGGTTCCAGTACTGAATTTTGCTAATGATTTCAACTTCACCATTGTGGTTCTCAAAAATCTTTATATTCACTGTTTCCATCTGTGTAATTGACGAGATTTACAGTTTTATCACAGTGTTGCCAAGCTACCTTTCTGCCAAAATCTGGCAGGGAGGACCCCTGAGCATACTGTTATCCTATAGTTCATCATATTAGTCTATAAATGGATAATATATCAATAATCAGATCTAGTAATTCAGTTGAAGCAGTAAAATTCATTTTATGCCAAAGAGTAAAAGCTGAAAATCAAGGCTTATAAGGCAGCTCATCAGACTAAGTGCTTTCTTAGGCAAGCACAGGGATCAGGGTTAGATCCCTGGTACAGCATAACATGCCAGTCCCACCCCTGCGTGCACTACGCCAGTGACCAAGTCTGGGTGTGAGGGCACACACCTGTAATCCCAGCACTGGGAAAGCTGAGCACAGGAGGACCACTCAAGCTATGTAGTGAAATCCTGTACAAAATACGTAAATAAAAGAGATGAACAGTACTGTATAAAGTGTCTGTGGCCTCACTGAAATCCACTGATCTAGAAACTATGTATTTCTTCTAACCAAAAAAAAAACAAGTAACTATACTTTTCTGTACTAATAAAGTTTGACAATACTTGGATGGTCTATTTTAGATTTTGAATTAATAGACATCATTTTGGATAGTGTTTCTTCAGTTCATTTATGAAATGATCTGTAAAGTTGACTTTTTTTCAATGAAATTCTGAGCAACAACAATGGTTTGCAATTGCTTCTTGCTAGATTTTGGGCTGAAATATGATGTACAGCACTCACGGGTCTGTTACTGATCAGAATGTTGTACGGAGTGTCTGGTAAACTTCAGTAGGAAGATCACAATACATCACCGGAGTTTATGGGAAATTTTCACAAAATCTTTTTTATTCTTTTTTTTTTTTTTTTTTTTTTTTTTTTGGCGGAACCAGGGATTGAACTCAGATCCTTGCGCCTGCCAGGGAAGCACTTATTCTACTGAGCCATCTCCCTGGCCCCCCAAACTCTTTTTTATTGAACATCTTTTTCTGTTGCTACTGATAGAAATGAAATGTTTCATTGTAGGATAATGCTTGCAAAAATTTTTTCAATCTGAGCTTTCAATCAATCACTGTTTAGCAGTCATGAATTTAAACATGCAGAGAAACTCCTTCTCTTTAAATAGGTATGGTCTACATGAAGATAGGCTCACATATGTAATCAAAGTGTAAGAAAGCTATATGAGCTATTGATTGACTTTTATGGTACCTGCTAACCACTGCATTGCCATCTCATCAACCTGCCACCAAGGTCCTATTGAAATTTTCCTACATGCAGATTAATGAGACCCAAATCATTGGACCCTAATTGCAAATATATTATAGGATATGCTAGCATTCCCTAAATAGAGTTGACTGAAGCATAAATTATATCCCCAGATGACCCTAATACATATGTATGAGCAGAACATAAAGAAGGGCACTTTGTTTAATACTTTTCTGGAAAGAAAGAATGATCCAAAATATGGCAGTTTACAGTCTGATGATGTGGTCAGGAGCATGAGAGAAAACATGATTGGAAGGGAGTTTAGGGATAGAACTCTTGGAAATGGTACAGAGTGTAAGAATATTACTTTATATCTTAGAGTCTGGCATGTGGCAGTCACTTTCACAGAAGAATATCAATAACCAGATGTCAAGATGACATAGTCTGTGTACCCTGTGCAGCCTATTTTTCCACTCACATGGTGCTTGAACAAATGAATGAATGAATAAAGTATCCAGCCACAAGGGAATAGAGACAGCGATACCACCCAGTCTTTCCCTCACTGTGACTGATTTAATTACCACTAGTACAGCAGGGCTAACTTGCTGACAACAGAGTCCAAAGCTGACATATCACATTTTTTTCTGATGGTAGACTACTCATATAAGCTTCCTTTCATCATGATTTGTCCCAACTGAAATAAACCCATAAGACCTGAATTTCTCCCAATATCACCATCTGTGGATTTATTAATGTTTTATTTGGCATCCTGGTCTCATACGCATCATTGCTCTGACAAAGGAACTCATTTTAAAGCAAAAAGGAGCCGGGCAATAAGCTCATTCTGTTGTGATTTACTTCTGTGTATACTCTAACTCAGAAGCAGGAGACATGAAGCCCATGTGGAAAGTCACGAAAGGCTCAGTTTTAGTGTCAACTCAAGACAGCACATAGGACAGCTGGGAAATGGATCGTATATGATTTTCCCCTTGTTTTAACTGGAATCCTTCTTTACTTTTTCTTTATTTCATAGCATAGGGAGATTAGCAATATCTGCGTGGTATTCTCAACTTGTCTTTCATCAGAATCCTGTTATATTATTTGGTGAAAAATGTGTGTGTGTATGTGTGTATGAATGTGTGTGTGTGTTTGAGTTATGTGAAAAAAACCAGACTCCATGAGAATCCAAAAGCATAAAGGCACTCAAGAGCAACACTGTTTTGTAAATCAACCTTGGCATATTATTTGCTCCAATGGCCACTGTTTGATACCTTCTTTCCTCCTAGTAAGGTGAATGAATGTCTACATTTGCTGTCTTCTTTTTTTTTCTGTATTTAGGACAGGGTCTACAGGATATGTGGTCACAATACATAGATTGGGCTCATAGTGATTCTCCTGTTTTCAGCCTCCAAAGTGTTGGGATTATAGATGAGTGCCACCATGCCCAGTCTGAATCTCTGTGTCAATTCAACCCTGGGGCAGGGCTGGCTAGGAAGTTTTGGGATTGAACCCCAGCTGCTATGCTCTGTCTAAGCAGATGCTTGAGTCCATGGAGCTATCAAGCTGACCCTTTGCCATCTTTTCTTAAGGTTGATTTATAAAACAACATTGATCTTGAATGTCTCTATGTCTTTGGGTTCTCAGGGGGGTCTTGTATTTAAACATAACTCAAACACACACATGCACACACACACACACACACACACACACATACACACACACACACACACACACACACACACTTCACCAGATAATATAATGTGGTTCTGATTAAAGAGAAGTAGAGAATACCATATAGTCTCCCTATACCATAAAATAAAGAAAAAGTAAAGAAGGACTCCAGTTAAGAAGGAGAAATCAGCATATAGCAGAGTAAGACTTGGTATCTCTGTAACCAAGAGGATTATCAGGACTGATCTCAATATACAGTGGCATAAATTAGTAGATGAGCACAGTAATCTATCAGAGGCGGAACTTCATTTTTCTTCTCTTTACTTTCCTCTTTCTCTCTTTTTCTTATTTCTTTCTGTCATTTTTTTCTTCTTTTATTAAAAAACAAATAGCAATGAGACAGTTTCAATCAAATTAACAGGACAGATACAATAATTAATACACCGAAATTTGTTTTCATAATGGTTTGGTATCGTACAAAGCGCATACATGATACTTTACATACAGACACAATTACAGCAGATGTCTGTGATCAATGAATTAAGAGAATGTAGCTGTATACTTATTTTTAAAGCTGAATTATAGCAGAGTTTCAATAATCAATACTTTCTACCTTGTTATCTTCCTACTGGTAGCCCATACTACAAGAAGCCGATATAATACCCTGTCCAACTACTATTAGTGAAAATCTTGATTCTCATAGAATTATGCAGAAGCACTGCATATTTATCCTAACTGTACTGTTTATACAAACATACCATGGTTCTTCCATTATATCCCGCTTTTTTTTGTTTAGACCTGTCAAAGATGGGCATTCCATTCCCATTAAACCATTATAGGTGCCTGAACTTGGTGACACAATCAAACACCGTCCAGCAGTCCACAATAATATTGAGTTATCTGAAGAAGTTGTTGACTATAGCCATTTACAGATCCACTTATTATTATGGCTTTATATACCTCATTTTTATACTTTTCTGCTGGATGATTAAGACCAAAATAGAGCAAGACCTATATAACCAAAAATATAGCTTTTGTATCCGATGAGGTCAGTCAAGTCTTCTCAGGGATTATTTTGTAATCCTTTACCTCACTCTGTAGATCATTTGTCGGTGTCAGCCATGTGGATGAGTCATTGCTTGACCGAATGGCCATTGCTTGACCAGTTTGTTCTCTCAGAGAGCCTGAGACAAAGTTTTCTCTCCATGTAACTCTTCCCAGGAACACTGTAGGTCACCAGTCTCTTTCCCTTGTGGCTCCATAATTTCCTTCATCAGAATATTTGGGGCACAGCTGAGTTCATAATGTTACACTACAGGTTCTACTATGTCTGAAGTCTTCATTGACCTTGAAAGGCTAGGGGCAAAATGTTCGCTGACCTTGAGGCCCTTCTATTTTTCCAATTTTTGATCTGTGAACTTCAATAGCTACACATCCAGAACAAAAGCTGATTAGTACCCTGCAGCTTATGCCATTCAGTTTGCCCTAACTATCTGGCTCAATTGTTTTTAGTTGTTGTTGTACATTTCTATTGGTATTTCTTCTTTTGACTTCTTATACTAGGGAGACTATACAATATTTGCATATGTGTGTCTGGTTTATTTCACTTATGAGTATATGTTCAAGTGCCATCCACTTCAATATAAATGCTTCAAGCTTATCATTCTTTATACCTCAGTAATACTCCATGATATAGAAATACCACATCTTTTTCAACCATTCCTCATGTGAAAGATATTTTGGTTATTTCCAAGGTTTTGCTATCAGAAATTGTGCTGCTATAAACATAGGTACACATATATCACTATGATATAATGCTTTCAGTTTCTCTGGGAAAATTCTCAGTAGGGGCATAATGGGATTGAATAGCCCTACTTGAATGGGATTTCTAGTCCTACTCTTTTGAGGAGTCTCCAGTCTAATCTCCACAATGGTTGAATGAGTCTACATTCCCACCAGCATTGGAGAAGTGTTCCCTTTTCCCCACATATTCTTCAACATTTCTTGCTGGTTGATTTTCCTATGAGAGCCATTCTTTCTAGAGTAAGATAGTATCTCAGTGTTGTTTTAATTTGCACTTCACGGATGGCTAGCAATGTGGAGCAATTTTTCATATAATGTTTTGCTTCTTTAATTTCATCTTCTGAGAGGTGTGTATTCATCTCAGATGCCAATTCTAAGTTGGGTCTTTAAATTTGAGGGCCATGTTATAACTTAGTTCTTTATATATTCTAGACAGCAGAACTTTGTCTGATTGCTTTTTAGTTAGGATATTTTTCTAAATTTGTGGGTTGTCTTTTCACTTTGTTGACCGTTTCTTTTGTCGTGCAAAAACTCCTCAAGAAGAGTTGATCCCAGTTGTAGATTCTTTCAGTTCTTTCCTGTGGAAAAACATGGTTGTTCATGAACTCTTTGCCTACTCTTATCTTCAACAGTTCCTCTTAATTTCTCTTCCAGGAGAATGAGTGTTTCTGTATTAATGTTTAGATCTTTAATCCATTTTAACTTTAGCGTACTGCATGGTGATAGAGTTGGGTCAAGTTTTAGTTTTCAGCATGTGAAAGCCAGTTTATTCATCAACATTTGTTAAAGAGGCTATCTTTCTTCCAGTAAGCATGTTTGGCCTCTTTGTCGAAGATCAGATGGCTGAGTGTGTTTGCAGAGGCCTCTGCATCTTCTAATCTATTCCATTAATCCTGAGATCTATTTCGTTGCCAATACCATATTGATTTTATCACTGTGGCTTTGTAGTATAATTTCAAGTCATGAATTGTGGTATCTCCTCCCTTGTCTTTGTTGGCCAGGATTGCCTTTGCTATTCTATGTCTTTTGTGGTTCCAAATAAATTTTAAGAATGATTTCTCTAGGTCTGGGAGGTCCGTTTGTGTCAGTTTGACATGGATTGCATTGAATCTGTACAACGATTTTAGGAATATGGCCATCTTCACGATGTTGGTTCTTTGTATCAAGGAGCATGGAATACCTTTCCATTTTCTGAAATCCTCTATAATCTCTTTTCTTAGGGTGTTGTAATTTTCCGTGAAAAGATCTTTGACTTCCTTGGTTAAGTGAATTCCAAGGTATTTCATTTTCTGTAGTACTATTGTAAAAGGCAGTGTTTTTATATTTTCCCTCTCAGTTTGTTTGTTATGTGTATAGAGGAATGCTACTGACTTTTGAGTATTGACTTTGTATCTTGCTATGCTACTGAATTTCTGTACCAGTTCTAATAGTTTCTTGGTGGAATTTTTGGGGTCTTCCAAGTAACATATCATGTCATCTGCAAATAGTGATAATTTAACTTCTTTACCTATTCTTATTCCTTTTATTACTCTTTTTTTCTATCAACTGTTGCTAACAATTCCAAAAATATGTGGAATAGGAGGGGTGATAGAAGACATCCTTGTTTTGTACCTGATCTAAAAGTAAAAGATTTAAGTTTTTCCCTGTTTAGAATTATATTAGCTGTTAGGTTGTCATGGATGGCTTTTATCAACTTGAGAGAGAATCCATGTATTCCAATTTTCTGTAGAGTTTTGAACATGAATGATTGTTGGACTTTGTCAAAGGCTTTCTCTGCATCAATTGAGAGGATCATGTGTTTTTTAGATTTCAGTCTATTAATATAGTGTATTACATTTATAGATTTTCAAATATTGAAAATCATCCCTGGAATGAATCCTACCTGGTTATGTTGTACGATTTTCTTGATGATTTGCTGTATTCTATTTGCCAGGATTTTGTTGAGTACTTTTGCATCTATGTTCATGAGGGAGATTGGTCTGTAGTTCTCCTTTTTGGTGGTGTCTTTCTCTGGCTTTGGAATCAGTATAATGCTTGCCTCCATAAATTATTTGGGGAGGACTGCTTCCTTCTGAATTTCATTGAAGAGTTTTTGGAGTGTAGGGATCATATCTTCCATACGTTTCTTGTAGAATTCAGCTGTGAATCCATCAGGACCTGAACTTTTCTTTGTTGGTGTGCTTTTTATCACGTTTTATATTTCCTTGGCTGTTATTGGCTTATTGAGAGTTGTTGTATCTTCTTGGTTCAGTTTTGGTAATTTGTATCTTTTATGGAATCTGTCCATTTCTTCTGTCTTCTATTCTGTCAGCATAAAGATTCTTGAAGTAACTATTCATAATCTTCTGAATTTCCAATGGATCTGAGGTATTTCACCCTTTTCATTCCTTACTGCTTGTATTCGAATTTATTCTTTCCTCTTTTTGATGACGTTGGCTTATCAACTTTATTTAGTCTTTCAAAGAACCAGCTTTATGATTTGTGGATTCTTTGAACTGTTTTCTTCATCTCAATAGAATTAATTTCTGCTCTAATCTTTATGATTTCTTCCCATCTTTGAGCTCTGGGTTTGGTTTGCTCTGCCTTTTCTAGTTGGCAAAGTTTCAAATTTAGGGTGTTTATTTATTCCCATTCTTTTTTCCTAATGTGTGAGTTCATAGCTATGCATTTCCCTCTAAGAACTGCCTTCATCAGATCACACAGATTCCCTTAAGTTGTGGTTGAATTTGCACTGAATTGTAGAGATTTTTGGATTTCTTGCTTAATTTCTTCTGTGACCCATTGATTGCTGATTAAGGTGTTGCTTAATTTCCATGTAGTTAACAAGTTTTTCTGATTTTTTTTGCCACTTAGTTCCAGTTTCATTGCACTGTGGTCGCATAATATTCATGGGATAATTTCTCTTTTCTTGCATATACCTAAGCGTGACCTCTGGATTAGTTTGTGGTCTATTTTGAAAATGTGCAGCTGGGTGGAACACTTTGTATATGTCCACCAAGTCTACTTGTTCCAACCTCTGGTTCAGTTCTGTATTTTCTTGCCAAATTTTTTGTATGGTTGACCTATCTTTTCAAGATAAGGGGGTGTTAAGGACTCCTGGTAAGATTGTGGTCTTAGATACTAGAATTTTCATGTCCATTAAGATTTGACTTACATAGTTGGATGCACCTGTGTTTGGTGCAGAGATATTTATAAATGTTACCTCTTCCTTTTGAATTTTTCCCTTGACCAATATATAGTGGCCTTCTTTGACTTTGAGCCTATGAATATCTTTTGGAGTTAAGTGTTTTTTCTTGTATACAACATATTTTTTGATTGTTTCTTAATCCACTGTGCCAGTGCATTTCTCTTAATTGGTGAATTGATTTCTTTTACATTGATGGTTATAATAGAAATATATTGACTTATGATTGTCATGATACTTACCTGCTATTGTTTACTTCTTTTTATCCTGTGTTTAATTGTTTGCCCTGTTTAGTGGGTTCTTTCCATTCTCATTCTGGAGTTCTGGTCATTGTGGTCTCTCTCTAGAAAATCTTTCAGCAGCCTGTGTAGAGCTGGGTTTGTAATCATGAAATTCTTTATTTGTTCTTTGTTGTGGAAGTATTTCACTTCTCCATGAAACTTGGAGGAGAGTTTTGCAGGGTGTAGTAGTCTGGGCTGGAATTTGTTTTCATACAGGACTTGAAGAACTCTGATCCATACTCTCCTTGCCTTCATGTTAAGTCTGCTATAATTCTGATGGGTTTTCCTTTGAATGTGATCTGCTTCTTGTCTCTAGCAACTTTCAGCATATTATTTTTGTGTTGGATTTCTGGTATCTTAACTATTGTATGTCTCAGTGTGTTTTTACTAGGGTTGAAGTTATTTGTTGTTCTGTATGCTTTTGTTACCTGATGTTGGAATGTTTCCTCATATCTTGGAATTTTTCTGCTATTACTTCTGCCCATATTCTTTTTATACCATTTATATTGATTCCTTCTTTTTCATTGATACCAATTAATCTTACATTTTTCATCTTAGCGTTATCTTGCAGGTGATGGATTATTTTTTCTGTCATTTTCATTGTTTTTAAAAACTCTTTTCTCACCTTTTCACTAGCTGCACCAGTGTCCTCAAGATCTGAAACTCTGTCTTTGCTTTCACTCTAATGGTTTTGTAGACTCGTGATTGATGTTTTTATTTCTTCTATGTGTCTTTGATTCTGCTTCATGCATTCAATTTCTTTTCTTCATTGCTCATTCCAGGAATCCATCATATTTCTGATGTCCTCTATTTCTTTTTTTTTTTTTAATCAGTGTCTTCTTTAGAGGTAATTGTTAATTCTTTTACTGCAGAGTTTCTTCCAAATTGGATTTCCTCTATATATTTCTGGAATTGATTGTCTACTTCAAATGCTATGATTTCAAAGAATTCTTTTTTTAATTTCAGAAATTATTTCTACTTTAAGTTCCTCTTTACCTTTCTGCTGTTTCTTTGCTTCTGACACTGTTATTCATACGTTTCAGCTGGAACAGTGATCTCTGCACTTTTCTTGAGTGGGCATTGGGTTTCCCCCATATGTTTCTAGATTTGATTCATTACTTCAGATGCTATGTATTCAAATATTTCTTTTTTATTTCAGGAATTCTCGTCTGAGTTCCTCTATACCTTTCTGCTATTGTTCCTTTGCTTCCCTATCTGTTAATTCATTCCTTTCAGCTGAGCTAGTGTCCTCTGAATTTATTGGTGGACTTCAGGCCTGAGATTGCATTTTTCTCCTTGTGTTTGTCATTTTGTGTAGCACTGACCTCTGACCTTTGGCATAGAGCTTTGGTGCAGCCATAGCCTTAGTGCACAATGAGATTCGGATGCCAGTCTATTAAATTTGAGATTATCCAGTTCTTCCTTGGTG
The DNA here is from genome assembly GCA_004027165.1 of Ctenomys sociabilis. Taxonomy (NCBI): domain Eukaryota; kingdom Metazoa; phylum Chordata; class Mammalia; order Rodentia; family Ctenomyidae; genus Ctenomys; species Ctenomys sociabilis. Next base: position 10,904 of record PVKA01021748.1, read on the forward strand.
GGCTTTTCAGCAGGGGTTTTGCTGGCTTGCCAGGCAGCCCTGTCTGGGGTGTCTCAGGCAGGTCTCTGGCTACGATGTCTTCGAGCCTGAGGCTCTGCATGGTGCAGAGCACACAAGGTAAGAAGCCAAATGTTTCCCCTCAGACGCACCACACACTCAACAAACTGGGATGATGAGAGTTGGGAAAAGTCCCACTTGCTAGGCGGGCTTTGGAGTGGGGGCTCCAGGGAATTGTTGGGCGAGTCACCCCTATATGTCTCAGGCTGGTTGCTTGCTCATCGGGCTTAGGGGTGGGGGTTCCAGATAGCATGGCGCGCAAGGGAAGACGCCAAAGGCTCTCCCTCAGACTCACCACACACTCATCGAACCGGGATACTGAGAGTTGAGAAAATTCCCACTTGCTTGGCGGGCTTGGGGCTGGGAGCTCCCACCTTTTGTCTTTTTTGATGTTCCAGGGTAAATCTTAACACCTTGCTCTTGCTAAGTAAGTGCTTATGCTGTTGCGGTCTGTATGGTGGTGAGCTCTATGCCTGATCTTGGGAAGCATAACTTCTAATTATAAGACCCTTAGGGATTAAAGAGACACCAAAGTTAAAAACTCATGTTCATTGAGGTACAGCTACCTCTGGGCAAAGTTAACAACAAAAAAATAGAAAAAGCAAAGTTATCAGTGGAAATGGTGGCACACGTCTATAATCCCAGCACTTTGGTGGCTGAGGCAGGAAGATCATCCTGAGTTCAAGGCCAGCCTAAAGTGCATAGTGAGATTTTTTTTTAAGTAAAGCAAAACAACAAAAAATAAAGTTATATTCTACAATTGCTTCACTGAAGAAACTTACTGTTTAAGTTATCCTTTTTCTCATATTTGAGTTAAAAATTCAACTAATAACATACTTTGAGACCTAGCAACAGTGCTATCTGTACCTGATTTTGAGACTTTCACTGAAGAACATGTGAACAGTGTGAAATAAGGATGATAATGGCACCACAGAATGTATTTGACAGGTAGGTCCATTTTCTACCTGTAAAATGAGACACTTAGATAGTGATAAATTTCTTTTCCAAGTTTAAGATTCTATATCAGGAGTATTTAAGGACAAGATCTAGCATAGGTTAGTGATTTTATTTTTACCACTCATTAAATCACTTTGATCTGATTTTTTCCTTCATTTTTAGGGAAACTTTTGACTTTCTATTAAATTAGGATTTTCCAAAGCTAGAATGCCAAGTATCTTCTCAATACTCTTATTGTGATAAAACTGCATGTTTAACCTTTGAAGCTGATACAGAGTAAATGAAATTCAACACCTCTGTTCTAATCCACCAATGTGCCTCACAAAGAAATATAAAGATTAGGACCCTTTAACATAGTTAAAGCAAGCACAACTCTATTAGCAAGCAACAGTTTAATTTTCCTGAATTAAAAGCTTATGGGAGAGTTGTTATTAACTGTGGGTAAGCATATGAATAAAAATGGAATTAGAAAGGATCGCATGAAACAAAATAACCTGTTCTTGAAAACTTCTCCTTAATCATATCCTGGAACTCCTTAATTACTGATCAATTAATCTGTTCATTGAGTTGAAATCTGGCATATGAAAACACTTGGACAAAAATGCATTTTTATTGTATATCTGATTTCCTTTGGCTGCATGTTTTTCCTTTTTTTAACCTGTTCAGTGAAGGGTCTCACTACACGGATCAGACTCATAACAATTCTCCTGTTTTTCCGTCTCCCACGGACTGGGACTCCAGGCACGCACCAGCACACCTGGTCTCAGTTGCTGTCTCAGTGCACACTGGGGTCAGGTCAGACACAGCGTGCCAGGGATTGAATCCCAGACACTGCTCTCTGCCTAAGCAGGTGCTTTAATCTGCTGAGCTATCTGGGTGGCCCTTAGCTGCATTTTTCTAAAAAAATATTACAACTTTCTGACAATGCATTTTTATAACTTTGAGTAATTTTTACTCTGACGTCTGAAGGTTAGAGAAGACATTGTTTATAAAATGATTACCACAGAGCGTTACACATCACAGAAGTCTTCCTAAAGCTAACTCCCACAAGATTTTAAAACAGGCACTGACCTGAAACAAAATATTTTTGGTAATATTCACCAAGATGGTGGAATTGAAAAGTACAATGATAAGATAAATTCTCTCCACAGTACGAAAAAGTGAAAGCAGATTATAGAACATCCAAGATCCCATATTGCCCAACCTTCACTGAAAAGGTGTTTGGGGGACTTAATGGTCTCTAGTAGTTCTAGGAATAAAATGGCAAGGAAATTTGGAAAATAAAGATAAGAGACATGAGCTAGGTCAGGTAGAGGCCTCTTTCCCTGATGGTCAAAGGACAAGAACAACAATAGAAGGGGCATTTACTTAAACTCTTGCAAAATTTTATCACAAGACAGAAAGTTGCCTAGTGACTAATGACAAGTAGTCCAGTCTTGCTTTTGTCAAGACTGAGGGAGCACGGCCACCCAAATAGCTCAGAGGATTAAAGTACCTGCAAGCAGGTGCAGGGGGTAGGGGTTTGATCTCCATGCCTGTCTTACTGACCCTGCCCACAGGGCACACCGATCCAGCAATTGAGACTGGGTGTGGTGGGGTATGCCTGTAATCCCAGGTCTTGAGAGGCTGTAAACAAGGCGGATCACTATGATTCTGATCTAATAACGAGACCCTGAATACCCTGTAGACCCTTCCTTAAAATACAAAAAAGAAAAAAAAAAAAAAACTGAGGTAGTGTGACTGCTTTAGGTACTGTGGCTTTGTCCTCACACATTGGACCAGTTCAGCAATTCCCAACATGTATTTTGGTTGTAGTATTCAGTGTTTGTTTAGCTGTTTCACAACAATCATATTATAGCCCTATTTACAAATGAATGCATTATCGGCTGGAGAAATAATTAAATATTAAAAAGAATGAGGTCAGTCTTTCTCCCTTATTTGCCCTTGATCCAGAGGTGATGCTTGAAGATCTAAATTCTTGCCAATTAATTAGGTATTAGCAAGCAGTGAGTTTCGAAATTGCACTCTTTTGTAATTATTAATAAGAATGTTTTTATTCTCTGTCTCCTTAGCATTTTCCCAGGATTTACTATGCACAACCAATTACCTCCAGTCTTTTTTATCTTCAAGAGTGGTCGGAGGGGGCAGCATTCAATGTTCAATTATTGGCTTTATCCTCGAGATAAAGATGTAATTATTGGGGTTGTACTGACAGTTCAGAGCTTTGAATAATTGATATCAGCTGGTATTTCCTTCTGCTCCCTTGGTAAATGAAAGTTTCTGAGCAATCAAAAAATCTGGAGAGAAAAGAAAGTATCTAATCTAATTTGAATTAATTGTTAACAGTCTTGCCCTTTTATTAACTATTGACCAACAAGTGTGATTTATGACTTACGGATTATTCTTTTTCTTATGCCTTGTTATTTTAATTGTGTATAATTTTCTAATTTGACTCTTCAGTTGTCTAGAATTTGTTAAATTTGGTTAAGATCTGGATTTCTAAGGTTATAAATTCAATTGTACATTAGACTCCCTCTGGGTGTGCTGCGTGTACCTTATGGCTCAATAACAATCATACATCTCAGCAAAGCTTCCACCATGTGACTCTATGCTTCTGTGCACATGACAATCATTCTTACCTACAACCTAATTATATCATAATCAATGAATCTGAGAGATACAATTAGAGAGTCAAATAAATCAAAAAGTAAGCAGAAAACTTAAATGGCACTTCATTTATTTAAAGTGTAATTTATTCCCAGACCCAGCACAGCTTGGCCTGTGAGTGAGAACTCCAGGCCCACCAGGCCAGAGAGATACTTCCCAGCAATACCCGGTCCCAGCCCATGGGCCCAGACCTAGTGAAGCACGTGAGTGAGGGCTCCAGGCCCGCCGTGCCAGAAGGAACTTTCCCAGCCTTCTAAAGTTCTGGCCTTGGACCCAGCACAGCTTGGCTGACCCAGTTCAGCCTACTCGGTGAATAAGAACATCCACTATCCTTTTGGGAGCCCAGCAGATCTACCAAAGCCCAGGCCCACCCACCTAGAGAATGACCTGCTTGAGATAGGAGGGCCGACTCAGGCAATTTTCTGGGTCCTCGCCACAAAGCCAGCCAAGATAGTGAGAATTTTCACTATTCACTCTGCATCCAGGTTCGGTTTGTGCTCACTTAAACAGGGAAGCAACAGAGGGAAACCACAGGTGCTACAGCAAAAAGGAGCTGAACACAACAGTAAAATGAGGCCAGGCATAACTAGATAATCTCAAACTTAATAGACTGGCATCTGAATCTCATTACACGCTAAGGATATAGCTGCAACAAAGCTCTACACCAAAGGTCAGAGGTCAGTGCTACACAAAATGACAAACACAAGGAGAAAAACGCAATCACAGGCCTCGAGTCTACCAATAAGTGCAGATGACTCTAGCATAGAAAAAAATGAATGAATTAACAGATATGGAAGCAAAGGAACAATAGCAGAAAGGTATAGAGGAACTCAGATGAGAATTATTTCCTTAAATAAAAAAAGAAATATCTCAATACATAGCATCTGAAATAAAGAACAAAATCCAAAAACATCTGAGGGAAATCCAATGCTCACCCAGAAAAAGTGCAGACAGCACTATTCCAACTGAAACATATGAATTAATAGTGTCTGAAGCAAAGAAACAACAGCAGAAAGGTAAAGAGGAACTCAAAGCAGAAATAATTTCTGTAATCAAAACAGATTTCTTTGGAAAAAAAATTCTTTGAAATCATAGCATCTGAAATACAGAAACAATTCCTGAAATATACAGAGGAAAACCAACTTTGAAGAAACTCTGCAGAAAAAGAATTAATAACTACCTCTAAAGAAGACATGGATTAAAAAAAAAATAGAGGAGATCAGAAATATGATGGACTCCTTGAATGAACAATACAGAAAAGAAATAGAATGCGTGAAGCAGAATCAAAAACATAGAAGAAATAAAAAGATCAATCACTAATCTAGAAAACCGTTTGAGTGAAAGCGAAGACAGAGTCTGAGATGTGGAAGATGCTGATGCAGTTAGTGAAAAGGGGAGAAAGGATCTATTAAAAACAACGAGAATGGAGGAAAAAATAATCCATCACCTGAAAGATGACGACAGGATGAACAATGTGAGATTACTTGGTATCAATGAGAATGAAGAAGTCAATAAAAATGACATAAAAAGAATTTGGGGAGAAGTAATCACAGAAAATTTCACAAATATGAAGAAATTATCCAAGATTCAGGTAGCCGAAGCATAACACCACATAACTTCAACCCAAGTAAAAACACACTGACACATACAATGGTCAAGATACCAGAAATCCAACACAAAAATAATATACTGAAAGTTACTAGAGACAAGAAGCAGATCACATTCAAAGAAAATCCCATCAGAATTGCAGCCAACTTCTCTACAAATCTATGAAGGCAAGGAGAGCATGGAGCAGAGTTCTTCAAGTCCTGTATGAAACCAAATTCCAGCCCAGACCATTTTACCCTGCAAAACTCTCTTTCAACTTTCATAGAGAAGAGAAATACTTCCACTACAAAGAACAACTAAAGAATTTCATGATGACAAAGCCATCCCTACATATGCTGCTGAAAGATTTTCTAGAGAGAGACCACAATGACCAGAACTCCATGATTGAGAACTGAAGGAACCTACTAAACAGGACAGACAATTAAACACAGGATACAAAAGAGTAAACAACAGCAAGGAAATATCATAACAAAAATAAGTCAACACATTTCAATAATAACCATCAATGTAAAAGGACTCAATTCAATTAAGAGAAATAGACTGACACAGTGGATTAGATTACAATATTTACGAACATGCTGTGTACAAGAAACACACTTAACTCAAAAGGACATTCATAGGCTCAAAGTCAAAGGATGGAAAACAATACTACATGCCCCAGCACCTCAGAAAAAAGCAGAAGTAGCAATTCTGTTCTCAGGAAGTCTCAACTTCAAATCAAGAATGATCAAATGAGACAAAGAAGGACACTATATATTGGTCATGAGAAAAGTTCAAGAGCAAGAGGTAACACTCATAAATATCTATGCACCAAACACAGGAGCATTCAACTATATAAGACAAATCTTAACGGACATGAAAAACTTAATGTTTAAGAACACAATCTTAACAGGGGACTATAACACACCCTTATCTAAAAAAGAAAGATGAATCAGACAAAAAATTAGCAAGAAAGTAGCAGAACTGAACCAGAGCTTGGAATAAGTAGACCTGATGGACATATATAAAGTATTCCATCCAAGCACAGCTGAATACACATTGTTTTCAGCTGGACATGGGTCATTTTCCAAAATAGACCACATACTAGTCCAGAGGTCATGCTTATATATGCAAGAAAACAGAAATTATCCCGTGCATATTGTCTGACCACAGTCCAATGAAACTGGAACTAAATGACAAAAGAAATGAGAAAAAGCCACTGAATTTTGGAATTTAAACAACACCCTACTCAGCAATCAATGAGTCACAGAAGAAATTAAACAAGAAGTTCAACAATATCTACAATTCAGTGCAAATTCAACCACAACTTAGGGAACTCTGTGGGAAACGATGAAAGCAGTTCTTAGAGGGAAAATCATAGCTATGAACTCACACATTAGCAAAAAAGCATGGGAACAAATAAACACCCTATAGTTGCACCTTCGACAACTAGAAAAGGCAGAGCCAAACAAGCCCATACGTGAGAAGAAATCATAAAGATTACAGCAGAAATTAATTCAACTGAGATGAAGAAAACAGTTCAAGGAATCCACAAATCAAAAACTTGATTCTCTGAAACATTAAATAAAGTTGATGAGTCTCTAGCCAAACTCATCAAAAAGAGGAAAGAAAAAGTTTAAGTTCATACAAGAAGGAATGAAAATGATGAAAGCACCACAGAACAAGCAGAAATTCAGAAGATTATCAATAGTTACTTCGTGAATCTTTATGCTCACAGAATATAAGACACAGAAGAAATGGACAGATTCCTCGAAAGGTACAAATTACAAAAACTGAATCAAGATGATATAACAATGCTCAATAAGCTGATAACAGCCAACGAAATACAAAATGTAATAAAAAAGCATACCGACAAAGAAAAATCCAGGTCCTGATGGATTCACAGCTGAATTACACAAGAAATTTATAGAAGATATGATCCCCACACTCCACAAACTCTTCAATGAAACTGAAAAGGAAGCGGTCCTCCCAAAATCATTTCTGGAGGCAAGTATAATACTCATTCCAAAACCAGGTAAAGATGCAACCAAAAAGGAGAACTACAGGCCAATCTCCCTCATGAACATAGACGCAAAGATACTCAACAAAATCCTGGCAAATAGAAGACAGAAAAATCATCAAGAAGATCATACACCAGGACCAGGTAGGATTCATCCCAGGGATGCAAGGATGGTTCAATCTTTGAAAATCTGTAAATGTAATACACTATATTAATAGACTGAAATCTAAAAACCACGTGATCATCTCAATTGATGCAGACAAAGCCTTTGACAAAGTCCAACACTCATTAATGTTCAAGGTTCTACAGAAAATTGGAATAGATGGACTCTATCTTAACTTGAAGAGTCCTCTATGACAACCCAAAAGCTCATATAATCCTAAATGGGGAAAAACTGAAATCTTTTACTCTTAAATCAGGTAGAAGACAAGGATGTCCTCTATCACCCCTCCTATTCAATATAGTCTTGGAATCCTTAGCGACAGCATTAGAAAAGAAGGAGAAATAAAGAGAATAAGAACAGGTAAAGAAGAAGTTAAATTATCACTATTTGCAGATGACATGATACTTTACTTGGAAGACCCCAAAAATTCCACCAAAAAATTACTAGACCTCCTATGGAAATTCAGTAGCATATCAGGAGACAAAATCAATACTCAAAAGTCAATAGCATTCCTCTACACAGATAGCAAGCACACTGAAAGGGAAACAATAGAAACAATACCTTTCATAATAGTACCACAGAAAATGAAATACCTTGGAATTCACTTAACCAAGGAAGTCAACATCTTTTCATGGAAAATTACAACACCGTAAGGAAAGAGATTATAGAGGATTTCTTTTTTATTTATTTTTTTTTATTTTATTGAAGTACAAATATCGATCAGAGAGTTTTAAGACACCTTAACAAGACAAATTCGATAAATTAATACATTGCAAACTGTTTTCATATTGTTTTGGTATTGTACAAGGTGCATACATGATATTATATTTACAGATATTATTATAGCAGATGTCTCTTATCAGTAAATTAAGAGTGTAGCTGTTTACTTATCTTTCTTTTATACCAGGATTTCAGAAAATGGAAAGATATTCCATGCTCCTGAGTGGGAAGAACCAACATCGTGAAGATGGTTATACTCCCAAGATTGCTGTACAGATTTAATGCAATCCCTATCAAACTGCCACTAACATACCTCCCAGACCTAGAGAAATCATTCCTAAAATTTATTTGGAACAACAAACGACCTAGAATAGCAAAGGCAACCTTGGCCAATAAAGACAAGGAAGGAGATACCACAATTCCTGATTTGAAATTATATTACAAAGCCACAGTGATAAAATCAATATGGTATTGGCAAAGAAATAGACCTGAGGATCATGGAATAGATTAGAAGATGCAGAGGCCTCTGCAAACACACTCAGCCATCTGATCTGCGACATAGGGATAGGTAAAGTGTCCATGAACAAACATATATTTGCACAAGAAACACTTGAAAGAATCAACAATTGGGATCAACTCTTCTTGAGGAGTTTCTTCATGTCAAAAGAAATTGTCAGCAAAGTGAAAAGAGAACCCAAAAATTTTGAAAAAAATCCTGACTAATAAGACCTCAGACAAAGGTCTGATGTCTAGAGTATATAAAGAACTAAGATATAACAGGGCATGCAAATTTAAAGACCCAATGCAGAAATGGGCATCTGAGATAAATACACACTTCTCAGAAGACGAAATTAAAGAAGCAAATAAATATATGAAAAAATGCTCCACATCGCTAACCTTCCGTGAAATGCAATTCTAAGCAACACTGAGATGCCATCTCACTCCAGAAAGAATGGCTATCATAAGGAAATCAACCAAGACCAAAGGTTGGTGAGGTGTGGGGAAAAGGGAACACTTCTCCAATGCTGGTGGGTGTCGGGCGCAGAAAGGAAAACTCAGACACACCTTGCCTTCTTTGTAGAAGGGGAGATCTCGCTTTATTGCGGAAGTACAACAGCTTATATAGTATAGCTAAGCCAATCATCAGCAGTCACATATTAGCATACAGCCAATCCCGCTCTGTTGCCAGGCAGCCCCCTCATTCTGTCCGGATCTACAGACAGGGCAGGGCCACACTCTACTTCCTGTTATTCCGAACATACCAAGGCGGAACCCACAAGGAGCGCCAAGCTTTTACATTGTTACCCAGGGATCCCGAGCTGCTGCTTGCATGGCTCCCAACAGGTGGGAATGTATACTGGAGCTTAATTAGAAGACAATGGGAAAAAATATTAGAAGTAAGTGGAGAACTGGACATTACATATAAGGGCAGAAACTATCAGGAACAATGGGATCAATTGTGGTGCCTTAAGCAGGTATGGGATCTGTAGAAAAGCAATTACTTTGAGAAAGGAAATCAAGTCTTTTAGGTGCTTTGTTGCAAAATGAGATGTCAAGAAAAAATGAATAGAGGAATGAAAGTCTGTCCACAGAAGTGATCAAAACCTGCTACATGAATCTGAAGCTCAGGTAGAATTGAATTACATTCGGGAATCAGCACAACTTTGTGTTTTTATTTATTTATGAATTTCTTTCTTTCTTTCTTTCTTTCTTTCTTTCTTTCTTTCTTTCTTTCTTTCTTTCTTTCTTTCTTTCTTTCTTTCTTTCTCTTATTGGATCCAGGGTCTCTCCATGCAGCTCTGGGTTTTACTGATCCTCCAGTCTCAGCTTCCCTTAGTGCTGGGATTATAGGCATGAGCCACCATGCCCAGCTTCAGGGCCAGCACTGTGTTCCTAGGGTTCTAGGGCTAGCATGGCATGCAGTACTGGTGATTGACCTTGGGTCCCTGCACTTGCCAGACAGGTGCTTAGACTACCAAGCTATTTCTTTGTGTTTTTAAAACCTTTCTGTGTAATGAAATCCTATAGAGAGAAATTATGGTAAAGCGATCCCCATGTTACTCCTCAACAATGAAAATTGAGGAAGTTAAGTGGTAACTTATAGGATATCTTCTTCAGAAGGTTGACTGATAAGAAGTGACTGATGAGATTATGGGCTAATAAAATAACTTTATATTGCATTTATTTCCATTCACCTTGTCTAGTATGTGGGGGGAAAAAGATGTACAACTAAAGATAGAACTAGTTTACCAGTTCTCAAATAATTGTCACATTTTGGTGGAGGATAATGACCTTCCTTCTCCTCTGAAACTCTCCAATAGTTTGTTGCCATTACTTTGAATATGGAATGAAAAGATTATTCAGTTGTAAGACAAGAATAGAATAAAATATTGTGTTCCCATGCACCACACTTGACAACTTTTTGGAAGGATAATTCAAAGGTAAATATCAACATCTTATCCACTCTCAAATTTTCCATAACTCATAGACCATGTGTATAAAAATGGAAGTATGTGGAAGAGGCGGCTCAGCGTAGTGACTAAGATTGCAGCTTTGAAGTTGGTCTTCAAAGTCTGAAGTCTCTGGACCACAACAGCATAGTTTTACAATGTAAGCTGAATCAGGCCAGTCTTCCCCTCTGGCTCTCCACACCACAAAATAAAGGGAAGTCCTCACAAGTTGCATGCTACCCTATCTAAATTGTGCATTTTCATTATATCTGATATGATCTTCTTAAGTTTTTCTTTTCTTGCTTTCTTTAAGATATCCTAAGTGTACTGATTACCAAATGCATCACCTTATTAGTGCTCAGATCCTTTGAATTTTCTCTCTCCTTCCTGCCCTAAGGCATCCTCAGTGCTCCCAACCTCTTATATATTAGATTTGTCTCAAGCTGACTTTCTCAGTGAGTCCTATCCTCCACTTTGTTTAACATCTCTACTCACCTCCCCTGACTTATACTTCTCCATAATCCTTTCTATCAGCTAGCACACTATGCGCCTGTCTCCATAATATATTTATTATCCTTCTAACCCTCCTTGGTGGAATTTATTGTTTCAGTCTTTTGCAGCGGCTTTAAGTACTAGAACTGAGTTCAGCACATCGTATACACAATTATGGTTAGATGAATGAAGTGATGTATATAGGTCACTGTATATAATATCTAATACAGTCTAAAGCTACTGTAAATGATTACTGTTACTACTCTTATCCGTATTGATGTCTCATTATATTCCTTAATTGCTAACTAGAATCCTTTTTTTAATGTATTTAGTACAGCGTCTCGTGCTACACTGATTGGACTCATACCGATCCTGCTATTTTCAGCCTCCCCAGTGCTGGAATTACAAGCACGTTCCACCACACCCAGTCTCACTTACATTCTCAGTATGCCCCTGAGGCAGGCCCAGCACTACACACTGGGGATCAAACCCCAAGACCTGTACCTGCCTAAGCAGGTGCTTTAGTCCTCTGAGCTATCTGATTAGCCCTTAGAATAAAATTTTGAGAAATCTGTATATTTAGTTGCCAAAAGCTGAATCTTTTTTATTTTTGATTCATTGTTCCAGAAGTCTTGGAAGTTTCTGAGACCTAGGACAGGTATGTGATGCTGGGAAATGTACCTTAAATATAGCATGAACCGTACCTAACTGTGCTTGCTACTGAAGGACATTTTTCACCATACATTAAATCAGTTAGGTCTGCAGAATCCAATATGCTTCATAAAAGTCATCTAGGAAAATAAGATATATCTCTAAGACAATGAAATTGAATCTAGAAATAGATGGAATATGTCTCAAATTATTGATCACAAGGCTGTGTCTCTCCCAGGCTCTTCCCCATTTCTCTTATTAAGAACTTCAATCCTAGTTCCATCAGTTGATCTTTCTCTTCTGTTAAGTAATAACAGCTAACTGCACTGGTCAACTAAATCAGATATCTTTTCATGAAAGATAATGAATGAAAAAAGTGAAGACCTTCAACTAGGAAAGCTAAGGAACTCTGCTGAGCACTTCTGACTGGTGATTTTATTTACAGTTATATGCCCTCTTTTATGAACTCAATCATGCTCATAATCCCTTGCCCCTATTCATATGTTGCAGTTCCAACTCTAGTGCCCTGAAATCCAAAGTTCAACTGTGCTTCCTCAGTTGAATTGAGACCTGAAGCTACTAATCTGGGCTTTGAATCTCCCATGGGCAAGATGTGCACTCCTGTCAATAACAAGCCATAACCACACACCCCTAGAGGTAATGCACTGGGGTAAGAACTTTACTCTATGATTTAGTTCCAGTGACTCCTGTCTTCCTATATGCCAGAGTCCCTACAGGTTACCCACCAACCCTACCTAATATCCAAGCCACAAATAATTATTCTTTTCCAGAAAACAAATAATGTAGAAAGGTAATTCTTAAAAATAGAATCTAATGTATCAAAAACATTTACTATTTAGAAAAATCAATAGCACCGCGGAAAGCAAGCTAATGCCTTTGACTAAGTGATAGTAAATATGATGATGATTCTTTGATGGAAATAGGTTTCTTTACTCAGATTAAGGTTATTCGTCCAGTCTATGACTATCTACTTAGGACTGATTCTGTGCTAAGAGGAAAAAAGAAATTCTAGAGTTTATTTCAGTGTTCTAGGTAAGGAGAAATAGTAGTTTAGACTCAGATGGTCGCAGTGAGTTAAAGAGAATTGTTTTGATAATACAATGGAGTTGAGCTTCAATTATAGACCTTCTCAAGACAAATGGAGCAACTGAGGGAGTGATGAGATGTAAAGGGAAAAAGTTTTAATTAGAAACTGATTGCCTTTATTTATTTACTATTATTATTATTATTTTTTTTTTGGCAGAACCAGGGATTGAACTCAGGCCCTTGTGCTTGCCAGGGAAGCACTTATTCCACTGAGCCATCTCCCCAGTCCCTGATTGCCTTTATTTAGATATGAAAGATTGCTTTATTTTTTTAACTATTTATTTATTTATTATTTATTTATTTATTTGATATAGGGTCTCACTACACAGTTCAGACTCATAGTAATCCTTCAGTGTCAGCCTCCTTAGCACTGGGATTACAAGCGTGCACCACCATGCCCAGTTTCAGTGGTCAGCTCAGTTCCCAGGGTCAGCACAGCACCTGGGGCTGGCACCGCATGTACTTGGGATCACAGGTGGGTCCTTGCACTTGCCATGCAGGCTTTTAGACTACTAAGCTATCTCCCAGCCCCAAAAGTTTGCTTTATATACACAAAATTGCATCATTGTTCCAAAAAATAACATTAGCACAATTTCTTTTCTTGTGTTTGAACTTGGACTAGAAAAAAGATTTATTATTAGTTTGGATTGGATCTGGGTGAAATTTTCAAAAGTTTGGGGCTTCATTTTTAAACTTTTGGCAGAAAATCTTTCTTTTACTTAGAGATGACAAAGAAATATCTTATAGCAAAATGAATTAAGTCTTTAGCATCAGCTCAACCATACACACAGATTTGGGCATGTGTCTCTTTACTGTATTTTACTCCAGTCATCATATAGAACGCCTCCACTGGCACATTTTTATGATTCATTACATACCAGAAACATTAAGAGATATAGAATTGTCATATTTTGGGGAAAACTGCATTCTAAAGACCACAAAGTAAAACATAATTTTGTAGGAGAAAATTTGGGCAAATGATGCTAAAAGGTCAACTTTCCATCAGAATTTTGTAAGAAGAGAGCTACACCACAATGTAAGCTGCCTGTCAAGCTATAAAAGGCTCAAGTCAACAACTTCAGACATTGCCAGTCCTATGGATACTCATTACTATTATAGATTATTGGACTATATTGAATTACTTTGCTGAATTCATGCAATTACAATATTTGAATGGCAATGGAATACCAATTTCCGAAGAACTAATATATATATATATATATATATATATATATATATATATATATATATATATATATATATATATTAGGATAGATATACAGCTAATTTCTCTTAGTTCAATGAGAAGACAGATTTGTACAGTGTTAAGATAGGATATCATGTGTGCATCTAGTACCATAAATACTGCAAAGACAACAATATGCAATGTGTTAATTATTGTAACTGTGTTACTAACCTGTTTTGGAACTGTATCATTGCTTTTTCTTTCCCAATAAAATTGATAATAATTTTTTAAAAATTTCCTGTCACTACTGCACCAAACTGACCCTACTGTGGTGCATTAAATTCAAATACGTGTCCAAATGATCGTTAGTGGTGACGAGAATCAAATAAAGATAGAACAGCGTGTTCAAAGGGTAGTATTTAAGATTGACCCTTTGGTCTAGGGGATTAATGGTCCAAATTAAAAATTAAACACAAAGAAATATGCAAAATAAGATATTCAAAGAGCTCCTTAGTGGTGAATAAGAAGTATAAGGATCCACAAGACAGTACAAAATTCCTAAAAACTACTGGCGACTTGTGATCAAATCGTGCTCCTTTACCTAAAATGGTGTCACCAAGAAACAAATTCTAAACATATTTTCCCACTGAAATTTATGAGTATTCATTTCATGGAATATACATTTATAGTACTGCAAAACTTTGCCGCTCTGCATTTTATTTTTTATATAAGTTATGTTCCTATCTCCATGGCACTAACATACTAACATACTTAAAGGAAATACCTTAAAGGAGACACGTTCAACTTTAACAGGATCACTGCTTATGATATTCCATTACTTTGGGAAGCAGTAGTAGCACATCTTGGTCTTCAACTCGGATAGTGGCCTTGTTTGTTAGCTATTATAAGTCATGGACTGCTTGTAGCTATAGAGGAATCTGAAGATAATTAAAAGTAATAGAGGCCAACTATTAAATAATTGCAAATGTTTATTAAATATTTTACATAAATGATCCAATATTTTCTTTTTACAATTATTTTATGGAGAAACAAATAGCAATGAGACAAATTCAAAATCAATTAGTAAGGCAGTTTCAATAATTAATACATTGAATATTGTTGTCTTTGTAGTAGTTATTCACAGTATAAGATGCAGACATGATATCCTGTTCAAAAACACTATTAGTATAAATCTTTCTATTCATTGAATTAAGACAAAGTAGCTGTATATCTATTCTAACTATTTTGAATATACAGATACAAAATAGTCCCTCATTATCTCCTTTTTTTTGTTTAATTTTGTCAGATATGAGTATTTCATTGTCACTTAAATATTACTGGTGTGTGAATTCAGCAAAATATTCCATATAGTCCAGTAGTCCATAATAGCAGTGGGTTATCCATAGGACTGGCAATGTCATGTCATACTAATTACTACCACACTGTCTCTCAAGTAAATGTTTGTTTAAAAGAAAATAAGGGTAATAAATGAAAATAAGAGACAAGGAAAAAAATGTTATAGTACTGTCCTGCTACAATGCTATATATATATATATGGTTAAATTTCCAAATTTGGTATCAAAATATGTAATTGTTTATTCCTATTTTTAAAAATATTTTTCTTTTTTAAATTTTTTCTTCATAGTCTTAAAGGACTTAAAGTTTAACATATCAATACTTGATGGAAAATACCTGTTCCATATCATGTCTAAGACATTTTGTATTCAGACAGATAGTGAGTCTAAGCTCAACTGCCTATATTGTAGGGTACTAATAATAATATTCTATTCTGCATAATTAACAACATAAGTTTACAGACCAAATTAAAGAAAAAGAAGTACTGCAAGGACAGCCAACATTTTGGCCCTAGCCCTTCAAGGTCAGCGATGATTCAGGACACAGGAGAACCTGTACTGTGAAATCCTGTAACTAAATTGTGTTCCAAATTTTCTGATCAAGGAGATTATGGGGCCACAGAGGAAAGAGATCAGTGATGTAGAATTTGCCTAAGGAAAGTCACTTGGAGCGAAATCATCTCTCAGGCTTTCACACAGAGCAAATTGGTAGAGCAATGGCCATGACTCATCCACATGGCTGACACAGACAAAAGATCTACAGACTGCTGTACAGGGTTTCAGGCTAAATCCTGAGGGGATTTGAGTAAACTTGTCAGATACAAAAGTTACATTTCTTGTTATATTGGTCTTGCTTTATCTTGGTCTTAACCATCCCGCAGAAAAGTATAAAAATGAAGTATAAAAAGTAAAGCCATATCAATATGCTGAGCTGTAAAAGTCAACAATCTGATTTTGCCAGTCCTACAGATAACCCACTACTATTATGGACTATTGGACAAAATTATCTTAATAATATTCTATGGTAAAGGTTGAAAATGAATCAGGGAGTTTTAGTACAACAGAACGTCAGGGATCTTAAAAGTTTCAGGGTTTCATGTCACTCTAGTTACCTTGGGCTTCAGCTACACCGGAACAGTAGCTGGTTGCTGTTAGTACACAAAAGTGTACTAACACCTTTGTGTTAATACAGAAAAGTTATGCCAGGGTAGTGGGTTAACTTTAAATCAGAATCCAAAAGTTCCTTAACAGTGAAAAGAAAGCAACAATGAAAAGAGTATTCAAACAAGCAGTGTTTAGCTTTCAACTTCAGTCTTGATCATTCAAATGAGTATTAATCTTTCTACATTTGCAGGTTTTTTATGAGCTCGGCAAATATAACTAAGGTAAATATACTACACTGAATGCAGGTCACTGTAGATGTAGCAACAGAAATGAAGAGCAACTCTAGCCTGGTGCATTCTGAGCTACGAATTCAGCCACTGTTTCAGGGATTTCTCCTCTGGATCATGTGTTTTTATCTGTCTCTTAAGAGCTAAGTGGACAATCAGGAGAGTCACACTAGATCTTTCAGCCAAGTGGGCACTTTCTCAGTCATTTTGATGCTATCATAAATAGTTCATTTATGATTACTAGGGAACAGATCCTTTAGCTAAGGTCATTTATCACTTCTTGGAGGCTCTTAGAAGTAGTATGTGTGAAAGTGATACAATGCTATAGAAAATCCTCCATTCAATGTCTGAAGGCAGTGACTATATACTCCTTGGATTAAAAGGGTCTATGTCAAACAAGAACATTCACTCCTTTGAGATTTCCCAGGGTATGGGAAATCTAGCATCCCTCTGCCAATGAGTGTAATTTTTAATGAACAGAGAAGGCTTCTCTGACTATGAAGCTGAACTTCATCCCAAATACCTGTTCTTTCTCTCCTGCCATGGTAAGCCCTTTTATATGTTAGGTATCAGTTACCCACATGTCTTCTCATCCTCCCTTTAATCAGCAGAGCGCACTATGCAGACTGTATTCTTCAAGCATTTCTCCAAGAAAAATGATGAATGCTGTAGGTCACTAATATTTTGTCAACAGATATTTGAGCCCAGGGAATGCAGGACTCTGTCATCTTCATAAGACTATAAAATAATGAAGCACATAGATTTATGCAAAGGACAAAACTCAACTAAGTTAGGAATAGTGAACATGTTTGAATGTTTCTGCTATTATTAGGTTGATCATGCTAATCCAGAGACGTTAGAGGTCCTAATGGCTTTATCTAGAAATCTTTTTTAGACACATTGCAAAGGAGGGAAAGGAGGCTGACAGGGTAGGTTTCTACTTCTGCCCCTCCAAAAGACAATAGAAAAGCATATTTCTCTAACTGTGAAAAAGACGAGATCTATGCAAATTGTGAGAAAATTGTTGTGTGAGTTCCCGATGCTTGCGGGAACTTCAAATCATTTGGCTCTTGGGTACTGTGCTTTGCCTATGAACATAAAATATACATGCTATAATTTTAAACTGGGGAGTCCATATTTTCTAGGCACATTCAGGTCACTAAGAGTATAAGGAAATACTTTGTCTTAAGCCCTCTTGTAAGCAGTTCTACATGCACTAAGTTAACCTTTACATAGAGGCTGGAAAACAAGAATAAGAATCTCCAAAAAGAGACAGAATTTCCATTACTATTATGGACTTCTGGACTATATTGGAATATTTTGCTGAATTCACACAACTACAATATTTAAATGACAATGGAATAACCTTCTCTGAGAAAACTAAACCAAAAAGGGCATACAAATAAAAGACCATTTTGTATCTGTATATTCAAAATAATGTAGTTATACAGCTACTTTCTCTTAATGCAATGAATAGAAATATGTTCTAATAGTGTTTGTGGACAGGATGTCATGTTTGTATTTTGTACTATGAATAACCACTAGGAAGACAACAATATGCAATGTATTAACTTTTGAAACTGTCCTATTAATCAGTTTTGAAACTCTCATTGTTATTCGTTTCTCAATAAAGTTATTTTAAAAATAGACAGAATTAGACATCAGTGAGGCTTATTGAACTATTACAATCATGATGGAGCTATGGTCTGCACTGGAAGCTAGAAGGGCTTGACTCCAGCTTCTACTAAGTTGATCTAATCTAGTCACCTAAGGGCATTGCTTCTCTCTCACACAGTAGTTTCTTTTTCACAAAAAATGTCAAACTCTTTTGAGTTAAAAAAAAAAAAAAAAGCATCCTGAAGAGAAGGAAGAAAGAAAAAAGAAGAAGATGCCAATAGTACACTTATGGAATATTTCTCAAGATTACAACGGGTATAATTCTTATCTGGTCAATCACTGAGGTACTTCCGTGATGTTCCCAAGGAGCAACTTTGGAAACCAGTAAGATCAGGTGAATTTAGGAAGGAATGCTACATACCACAACACATACTCCAACCAACTCAGGAAAATGTCAGTCTGGAACTTTGAGTTTTATTTGAATGTAGAGAGAGAATGCAATACCTGTTTGTTATGCTTATTCAGATAATCTTACAGCCACACAGGTCTCTCATTTGAAGTAAGAGTAATCAAATTGTGGACTAAAGACCAAATCTGGGCCACATGAGTATTCATGGCCTTCATGATGAGGGTGGACTTTATATTTTGAAGAGGTTGTAAGAATTAGCAAAGGATACAGAAGAAAAGCTGAAATAAATACCTTTTTTAATGGGGCTTGGGAGATAGCTCAGTAACATAAGTGCTTGCCTGGCAAGGGCAGGGTCTTGAGCTCAATCCCCAGTCCTGAAAAAAACAAACAAACAAACAAAAAACAGAATTATGTTTTAGGCCAGGGAGATGGCTCAATAGAACAAGAGCTTCTCTGCCAAGTGCAAGGGCCTGAGTTCAATCTCTAGTTCTACAAATAAAAGGGGGCAGATAGGGATACAGCTCAGTGACACCACACTTGCATGACAAGCATGAAGTCTTGAATTTGACTCTCAGTAAAAATAAAAATTATTTTTAAATCAGAAGAAAAACTGTGTATGGCCAATACAACCTAGCATATGTTCTATATGTCCATTTTCATAAAACTTGCTTACCTCTGCTATAGAAGACTCGGTTGTAACTAGTCTATTTTGTCACTATCCAACTCAGTAATATCTTTTCTGCACAAAATCTGCTGACAGTGTCTCTGTTACTGTCAAATTTATGTTTTCAGGAAAATAAGTCCATGTGGTTGTTGGTGAGTTCAATTGTCAAGTCAGATTATATTTCTATGGGTATGGAAATATTACCTTGATCTCCTCTAGACAAAAGTATTGGAAGTCCACAGATATGGGCTGCTCTTGAATAAGACTATTCTGTTACACAGAATACCTGTGGGAAAGCTGGATCTATGACTACTAATTTCATCAAGAAAACTTAATACCCATGTGCTTCAAATTATCAGTATGCTAAGCATAAAAGTGTGTAAAAGGCAGAGCAGGAGAGATAAGACTCATTTTAAGGGTAGATAGGTATGTTAGTTATTTTCATTACTGAGACAAAGTTCAACACCCAAAATTAAGGAAGGCAATGTTTACGTAGCTTATGGTTTGTGAAGGTTTCAGTCCATAATTATCTGGCTCCAAGTCCAGGTGGTGTGGATGAGAAAGACAGCTATTAGATGAGAGGATAGGGGTGGAGTAAGCCACTTTTCCTCCTTTATATTGTAAGCAGGCTGCCTGCTGTAGGGTGGGTCCTCTACATGGAATGTAGAGTTTCTATGTCACCTAGTTAAACTTCTAAACTTGTCAATATGAGACAATGTATTAAGCTTCTAATCTTCTCAAGTTGACACAATGAGTCCACCAATGCAAAGAATATATTAGATAGGTCTTCCAGGAAGTACAGTAAAGTACAAGTGGCCTTCTAAGGTATACTTTCAAGAAAGATAAAAGTAAAAGGAGGTAAAAATTGAACAGAAAAGTCTTCAACTAAAAGTATATTTGTGACACATGGGAAACATAAGACAAGAGGAAAGAAGAGAACAAGGACTGTCCCAGACCTTTGAAAAGTCTGACCAGTCCAAAAGACACAAAGAGCGCCTGGTTAGTCAGGAAGCTCTGTGCTCTTACTGAAAAGTCCTGCTTGGAGTTGAGAAGGCCCGGCCATTCTTGCCCTCCCTACACCATCATTTTTGGAACAATCAGGGAGAAGCAAGTCCTTCATGTAACCCCTGTGGTGGATCCTGAGGGGAATACTGTTTCTGAAAAAGGTGAAATCTACAGACTAAACTGGTGGAAACCTGTGGAATGGGGGTAAGCAATATGGGCCCTTCCACCCAAATATTGTTTCGATTTTCCAGAACAAAATTAGTCACTAATTACCTTGAGGATATATTTTGCTCTTTCATTGATAGCTTCTTCAAAGAGGACACATGCCTTAAGTAGAAGGATTAATCATATTGATTTTCTCCATTTAGAAGGAGAAAAGATGAGTGGTGAGTATGGAAGCCTTATTTCCTTAGAAGTGGAAGAAATCTACAGAATACTCATTTACATAAAATCTCACCTCCAAGTTACAGAGGAAAAATTTTAAAATGAGGGCGAGCGGTTAAGATAAAAGAGGTTATAAATGATATACTGGAGAGTAGGAAAAACAATAACATTTTTCTTTAACTGAGAAGTTTTTGATCTGCATTCAGTTTGACAGAATTGAAGGATGCAATGCCTAATTTATCTCCACTGCTGTACCCTGTCCCACATTCTCTTGATTGCCTTCCATTCACAAAGCAGCCAGAATGGCTGATAAAATTTTAGATTATGCCATTTCTTTTCTCAGTAACTCCCACCTTCCATATTACTCAAAGTGCTTACGATGGTCACTGTACTGTTTAGGGTTTCAGTGTAAATTCTGAGGGGATTTGGCTGAACTTGTCAGATACAAAAGTTACATATTTTGTCATATAGGGCTCACTTTATCTCCAGCAGAAAAGCATGAAAGCAAGGTACAAAAGGTAAGGTCATATTAATATGCTCTGCTGTAAAAGGCTCAAGTCAACAATTTTGGACAATTGCCAGCTGTGCTGATAACTCACTACTATTACGAAATACCAGACTATATTGGATTATTTTGCAGAGTTCACATACCTACAATATTTCAGTGGCAATGGGATACCCCATCTCTGACAAAATGAAACAAAAAAGGAATACAAATGAAGGACCATTTTGTATCTGGATATACAAAATATTTTGGATAGATATACAACTTCTTTCTCTTACTTCAATGAGAAGAATAATTTGTACTAATAGTGTTTGGACATGATAACTTGTCTGTATCTTGTACAATGAATAACCACTATGAAGACAACAATATGAAATGTATTAATTGTTGTAACTGCCCTACTAACCTGTTTTGAAACTTCCTCATTGTGCTTCTTTCTCAATAAAATTAATTTAAAAAATCCTGACAGGGACATGGGACATTCTGCAAGATCTGTGCACCTCCACATCCCTGAGCCTTCTCAAGTATACAACAGATGTTGGCATTAGTTATTCTCTCTCTTTAGAAGTCCTTTCCTTAACACATAGTTATTTTTACTTCTTATTCTCAAATAATTATATACTTACAGAAATATTATGAAAATAGTGTTATATCTCCTTATATTCTTCTACTAGTTACACCTGATATCTTATAAAGCCCTGATAACTATGGTCAAAACTAACATATTAATATTGATATAATATTATACATGAATTGCAACTTTTAATATCCCCAGTTTGCTCACTAACCTTCTCCGCTTTCTGGCTGAAGATCCAATCTAGATTATCCCACTGAATTTAGCTGACCACATTTCCGTAGTTTGTACCATTTTGCATCTTGCTCAGGCTTTAAGATTTCTAAGACTTAAGAGAGTTTGAACATATTAGCCTTGTATTTTGTAGGCACTTCTAATTGTATGCTTTGTATTTCATACAACGCAATTTTCTTTTCTATTTTTTTTTAATTAATGTATTCCATACAGGGTCTCAATACGCAGCTCAGATTCCTACTGATCCTGTTTTCAGCATCCTCAGTGCCTGAATTACAGGCATGCACCACCACAGCTGGTCTCAATGGCTGGCTCAGCATGCCTGGTGGTGGGACTGGCAGGCTTGTGATATCCAGGATCAAACCCTGGTCCCTGCACTTGCCTAAGCTTAGTCCACTGAGCTATCTCACCACCCCTACAATGTATGTACTGTTCATTACCATACTTCCTTCAGCTCTTTTCTTAAATGTCTTAGTAATGTCTGAGTCCACTGATCAACTTTTCTGATCATATTAAAAACGTAGTCAGTCCAGTTTTCATTGAAAGACTTTGATATTACAACTCTTTTGGTTTTTTTTTCGCTTACAAATGTCAACATTTTTATTTCTTCATCATTTTTTCATAATTATATTTCCTCTACTCAAATGTTATTTCCATAAGAGAGTTTTGAATTATTTGTTTGTTGTTTATTCAGATTTTGAAAAGTCTTGAGCATATGGAAGATGCTCAATAAACATTTGTTGAATACGATGAACTGAACTGAATTATTTTTCTGTTCTTATGAATACCAAAGGCAAAAGGGACTTCCTTAATGTTTAAATTCTATGTGGCATTCATAATCCCAAAGCTGTAGGAATTATCCAGCATAGTGAATGGACAACATTTCATGAGATGCCTCACACATATTTGTCAATTTTTGGTCAGGCCAGTTAGAATTGTTATTGAAAGTACATTTTTTGCTAAACTGTATGTGTGTCCAAATTAAAGCTTGAATTTTTCTATTCCCTTAAAAAAATTGATGGAATTATGAAGATAAAAACCTCTTACCCTTTATGACTACTGTAGTTTGCTCAGTTAAATGGATTTCAGATGCAGAAACATTTCACCCTCAACTGGGGTTTTTCAAAATCATTTCTTGACATTTCACTCATGCAAGTGCAAACGCCTCCTGATTCATGGAGACTTGAAGCATGTTAAAAACTCAGGCTGTTCTCAATTATGCCAGGCTTGCTCTTCCATCAGCACATTATGCAAGACTATTTTACACTCTGTTCCTTTTACATCCTACTTTTAGTCCCAAAAATAGTACTAGAATTTCTACCCAAAGTGAGAAAAGGTGAAAGAAAGTAGTAAGGGAAACTTGGGTCTGGTAATTGTGTTTCCTGTGACCATCTAAGAAGAGGTCAGATAGAGAAGATTCTGGGAGTTGCAAGTTAGGGATTTCTTAGAATTACACTGTCTATGTCAAAAGAATGAGATAGGTAAAAAATGAAAGGATTCTAGATTCTTTTTTTTTTTTTTTGCAGAACCAAAGATTGAACTCAGGCCCCTGAGCTTACCATGCAAGCACTTACTCTACTAAGCCATCTTCCCAGCCCCTAGAATCCTAGACTCTAATGTCAGATTATAGGGAAATCATCTAATGTTCTTGAGTATTTCTACCTATAAAATGAAATAATATCATGCCAATTTATTAACTCATACATTCATTTTACAAACATTCATTGTGTTCCTATTATGACTAATGCCTGGGAATATGGACAAGGAGATAAAGTTGAACTAAGTGATTCTCTTTTCATAAGTGGCTACCAGGTATGAATATAATATAAGTAGAGAGCCAATACTATATTATACAATATTTTCTATAATATTAAAATAAATAAGGGGAAAAGGAGCAAAGAGGTAGGTATCTTGGGACACCTGGAAAGTCTTCCCCAGTGTGTGCTATCTGAGGTCATCCAGGAGAGAAAAGAAAGCTTGGCTAAGAGAAAAGAATCAGGAAAATGCTAGAGAAAGGTGTTAATTAGAAAGAACAGTAAACTAATTAAAAAGCATGTACTGACACATACCATGTCCCAATTATTGGACTAAAAACTAGGAAAGAGAATACAAGAAAAATAATCATTATTACACTCTTCCTTAAGCTGTCATTCTAACTAGAGAGAAGGACATAAAAAGTTATTTCAAAATTAATTATTCTGATATATTTATGATAAGATGGATAAAAATTGTAGTATATTTTATAAGAGACTGAATGAAAGATCAGTTTGGAAAACTAGAAGGGGTATACTTTTAGAATTTTATTGAAGTTTTAATGTCAATAGATACAAATTAATGTAGAATTGAGTAGTGCACTGAATTAATGAAAGAAAAGGAAAAATACTTCAGAGACATGAGTGACATTATCAAATTTTGTTTTGGAGAAGATCACTTCATGTAGGAAATAGATTGAGGAACAGAGAAAGGCACCATTGAGCCCCACAATGGTACAGGAAGACAGGACAATGATACGGACTGAGTGGGGTCAAAGGGAGCTGTACAGTAGAGAAGTCTTATAAGGTAGAGATAGAAGTGACAGCAATAGAAAGGAGGAGTAGTTTGAGAAGCTGCTACCTCAAAGTTTATGATCAAAGCTGAGGATGTTCTGAGAGTAAGGCATCTGTAGGATAATTTATGTAGGAAGTTATATGTGCATGTCTGGCCCTCCAGGAGTAATATAGAAAGTAAAAATGAACTTGGCCAACAGTAGAAGGTTTGTGTTTCTCTAAGAGAGATTATAGAATGAGAACAGCGTAGAATTTAGAATCTAGGTTTGAAAAACACCAATATTAAAGGTTAGACAGAGGCAGATGTGTCCAAAAAGGAGTTAGAAAAGGCATTCTAGAATAGGAGGAATTACTCATGGACACTACAATTAACGAAACCAAAAACATAAGACACTTTAAAAGAGAACTTGTAACCAGCAGGAAAAGTATCTACTGTATAGAGTCAAATGAATGCTGTTGGTTACTGTCAAAATACTATTTTTATGATGTGATGAGGGTAGATAGAAGATTGAAAAGTACACAAAACAAAAATTTTAAAATGATTAAAAGATAAAGCAGGAGGAAAGAAATGTAATGCTATAAACATAAGATATGTACAAGTTTGTATATTACCATCATTGTATTAATCCACTTTTGCTCATTCTCCTTGAATGTATATAACTATAATGAGTTTTACGTATAAAGTGTATCAAACCAGAGTAAATATTTTAGTTTTAATATGCATTATAATAAGAGACACATTGAAATTAAAAAAACCTCAAATGTTCTCCCTTGCTTTGAACATGCTCTGTCAGTCTTGGTACATTCCAGAAAATTCTGGGAGTCTCTTTCCATAAATGGCTTCCAGTATGGTGAGTCCTGTGGCCAACCCGCCATCTAATGGAAAAATAGGGTCATAAAAGCATAGTGTATCCTGAGCCGGGCGTGGTGGCGCATGCCTGTAATCCCAGCACTCGGGAGGCTGAGGCAGGAGGATTGTTGAGTTCGAGACCAACCTGAGCTACAAAGTGAGCTTAAGGCCAGCCTGAACTGCATAGTGAGACCCTGTCTCAAAAAGACCAAAAAAAAAAAAAAAAAAAAAAGCATAATGTATCCTGGTCTATCTTTTTCACCATGTGACTTCTAGAAATCCCATAACGTCAAAATGACCATGAAAAATAAATTCACATACAAAATGTCAAAGCAGCTATAAAAGACAAAAGAGAGCTTCCAGTACTGCTTCAGAAATTATTAAGAATCATGAATAAATGGGCTCAGGGAAAAGCACAATATTTTGAGGAGATTAATGGCAATGTGTCATTTACTGCAATATTTTTAAAAATTTAAATATGCCCCCTACTTTTATAACACCACAAATTTTGTATTATCTATGGATAATATCATATAAGCAATATACACCTTATATATCGCTTTCATATAAAATATCTAATAAAATATTTAACTAAATAAATGATTGCTAGATACTCATCTAACAATTTGGAGTCTGAATGTAAAAGAAACTTTAATTTGAAGACAGTTTCGTTTAGCTTTGTCCTCCTTTAGTGAATACATATATATTTTTTCTACATCTGCATCCCACACTTAGTGAGCATGTTTGACAAGATTTGAACTAATGAAAAGTTTACCAGGTTATAGAAAGACTTTGCTTATACTTTAATCCTGTTTTTTCAGGGTGTGTGTGTGTGTGTGTGTATGTGCGTGTGCGCACACGCAGGGTCTCACTATGCACCTTAGAATCACAGGTAGTATTCTCCTGCTTTCAGCCTTCCTAATGCTGGGATTACAGGCGTGCAGACTCCATCATTTTTTTTGACTCAGTGCTCCCAGGGGGGGGTGGCAGCCCCGCACCTCCTGTTGGGGATTGAACCCTTATCCCCTTGTTTACCTAAGCAAGCACTTAGTCCACCGAGCTATCTTGCCAGCCCTATTTTACTTCTAGGTCAAAATAGATGGGCTTTTCCAAATGTAATGGCAGCACTCTGCGAGTACATTGCTACCAGTGTGTATTAAGAGAACTGGGAAAAGCCATTATCTGAGGAAACCAAACTATTAGGATGCTGCTCTTGTTGGAAGCAACTCAGGCAGATGATTTTGGATTTCTACATGAAGAGTTTGAGACTAAATCTTACCTTAGTTTGACCTCAGACATTATTAAATTAACCAATTCTCTTTAGCTTTTAAAAATTTTTACTAAGTGTCTGATTACTTTTTGTCCCTTTCACTTGCTATTTAAGTTTGAAGTGTAATTTAATAAAATAAGAAGTATATCAATGTAACCCACCACCATTTAAAAAATCTCTTCTGCTTTGTCAGAAAGTGTCTTCTCACACACAACAAGGTTTCTTTTATTTTTTTCCATTTATTTTTATTTTATTGAAATACAAATGTCAATCAGACAGTTTCAAAACACCATAACCATACAGAGTCGATGAAATAATACATTGCAAACTGTTTTCATAACGTTTTGGTATTGTACAAGGTGCATACATGATATTATATTTACAGGTTTTTATATAGCTGAATTATATCAAAGATTCAATAA